>OVBE01001744.1:0-34522 GCA_900406425.1 Iberis pinnata
AATTCCCTCATAATTCATCGTTGTCTCTCTTTTTAAATTTTGTCAGCGGGAGAGCCAAGTTGGAAGCTCCTCTCACTATCTTAATCTTCTTAGAGAGATATTTTTTTATTCTTCGATAATGATCGAATTCTTGGAACGATGGAGAGCCTCCTCGATCGTCTATCGCTTGTGAATTGTCAGGTCAAAGCGAAATGGAGAATCGTGCCAAAGCCCATGTCTGAGTGCAGCCAGAGTTGTCGACTCAGTTAAACCAACTACCTTTTCCTTGACATTTTTGAAGCCCTCAATGAAACTTCAGAGCGATTCAGTAGAACCTTGACTTAACTTCCACTTATGAGGAAAGCCCATGTTTGAGTGCAGCCATAGCTGTCGACTCAGTTAAACCAACTACCTTTTCCTTGACATTATTGAAGCCCTCAATGAAACTTCAGAGCGATTCAGTTGAACCTTGACTTAACTTCCACAGGTCAGCATATGAGGTTCCTTTTTCATGAAAATGGAGTAATGCTTCTCGGCGGACACCACCAAGGTCGTGAGCATTGTCTTCAACTCGGACACGGAATCCTGGTTCACGGCCTTGTTGGCATCTCCTCATGTTATCATTTCTTAAGCTGGGAAGAGTGGACGTTCCTTGGAATGTTCGCCGGGATGTTTTATCTTTTCTCCCTATAGACGGTGCCAAAATATGAGTGCAGAAATCGCCTCATACCAAAATAGCAAAAATGTAAAGACAATTCGTAAAGTGCTTTTGAATATGGATATNAAGACAATTCGTAAAGTGCTTTTGAATATGGATATTATTGATAAGTTCACTTTGTTACAAAGTTCTCTTTCTAGAGTTTTACAAGTGATTTTTCGGAACCCCTTCTCAGAGCTCCCCCTCTTTCTGTTTATAGTCGCATCTCTCTTAAATGTCACTTAATACTCTGATTCTCTTTTGAATTCTCCTCATAATGGCATATCTCACCATAATTTCCTTGCGGTCACTGGACGTCTACATGCTTTGATGTTTTGTATATGGACTTTGTTTTCATTCAAAGAAGGAGAAAAGGTAAAATTATGCCTCGTAATTTTTTTTTCTTTATTTTCACTAGATCGTAACGAAAAGCATTTTGATAAATAACATACTGTGAGTATAATACGAGAGCTTTTGAGGGTGACCCTTTTGACATTGAGAGAATCTCCTCTGTTTTATGATTGTTTTTGTCCCTGGTCTTTGAGGGTGTATTGTTACTTTTATTAATGTGGCCGTTATCATTTCACACGATTGATAAATACATACATGTCCTTATGACCGTTCTGAAGGATGACAAGTCTAATCGTATAGTCAAGATAATCTTTGTGTGTAGTTTAATCATTATCGTTCTATACAATAAAATTATATACAAAAAGATTTTATGGTTCTTTAGCAAGTGGTAGGGAATAATTGTATGCGTAAGGTAACTTCGATGTTTAAGATAATCGAAACCGTTTATACGATTAATTCAAAAATTATTTAAAAGGAGTGAGTTTCATAGTTTTTATTGCAAAATTCTTAACGAAAACCCGTAATGATATGAAACGAGATAGTATTTGTCTGAGATGATACAAAGCGTGAAAGGTTCAGCTCGCCAATTGGCAAGATGAACGTACGTCGTAAACGCTTTGAATATATTTACTTAAACGTGTATCGTAAACATGTATCATAAATGTGTATCGTAAACATGTATCTTAAATGTGTATCGTAATCGTGTATCGTAAACATGTTGTTCATGAACGACAAAGTTTGGAACCGAAGCGTTTGTCCGAAGATCATGATTGTTTAGATCTTTTCATACTTCTTGGACGTTAATTTTGTGTATACCGTTTTTGATCTTAATAATTGATTGAGATACGATGGTACGTGGTTAAATATTCCGAATCCAATGATCAATGTTTTAATGATGGTTTTGACGCATCGATTTGGCCGTGATTGTATTTTAGGCCAACAGTAAGCCCCCCCCTCCCCCCAGCTCATAAGAATCATTGAAATGTTCTTATGAGGTATTAATCCTACATACCCTTTTTAGGGAACAAGTCGTCTTGTAGTTCAGTTTGTTGCCATGAGTGGTTTACTCGCTTGGCAAATTTGTGTCATCCGTTTTAGCTGCGGTGGCTAAAGTTGGGTTGATGACTTTTTAAAGCATTGGTTGCGCCGTTATGTCCAGATGTTAGGCTTAGAGTAGTGATCGCCTTCTTCAGGTTGATTCGTTTCTCGAGTAGGTGATATCTTGTGTTTTTGATGCATTTTACTTACCATTTTGTATGCATTATAGGTCAAATCACTTACATATAGGTTGTATAGTCTGCAGTTGCATTGCATAGTTTCAGGTAGTATAGTTGAAGAAAATGGAATCAATGATCAAAAGGAGGCAAAAGGTGATAGGAGAGGTGAAAGCAGAGCATATCGGGCACCTTAGCGGTTTATCCAAACCGTTTTGAGCATATCGGGCAGGAGAAGAGGTTTATCCTAACCATTGTGAAGACGAAGTTTTTCCAGGGACTTATAGCGGCCAATCATAGCGGGCAATCCAGACCACTATGGTCAGAGACAGAACGTACTAGGGTATCATATCGGTTTATCCAAACCGGTATGGTCCGTAGAAGTAAACATTTTTCCATTTTTCAACCTTTTTCTACCCATGTTTTAGTGGGTTAACCCAAAGGATATTAGGAACACTGTAAAAGCTTTTACCCTAATTTTAAGGGGTCTACGCTTTATTTTTCTTGAACACTTTGTAATCCTTTGATCTTTTATTGCTATTTTGAGTTTGATTCTTATTTTAATTGTTAATTTCTATTCAAGATCTTCTTCTAATCATGTTTAATCACATATCTACCATTAGATGTTGTGCTTTCTCAATGATTAGTGAGTAGTGATCCTTAAGTGAATGGTTGGGTAAATTAGGGGGATTAGATGAAGGATTGTGGTGTTTAGGTCTTGTAATTCATAATTTTCTGATAGATGATGCTCTTAATGATAGGATTGACTTGATCATTCATTTCTAGAAGTTAGGAAATTTGCGCCCGAAAGGTGTTCGACGGAATGCCGGAACCAATCTTTATAAGCTAAATGAGGCCTAACCAAAGACATTTGTATTAGTTAGTTTAGTGGTTAAGACAAATTGGATCTTAATGTTTCTCAATTGTGTAGTTTTCCAAGAGATTGTTTAAATTGAATAATTAAGAAAATGATTAGTGCCATGAAAGTGGATTAGTCTAGATTTTGGAATTTGTGCCAAGGATTAGTTTAATAGTTAGAATTGAACACCACATGAATTCATTTGATCTCCTAAATAAATTACCTAAACCATTTGCTTACCTTTTTATAATTGATTTTAAATTTAAATTTCAGTTGACTTTTCTTGATTGTAGTTGACTTTTGGTATTTTGACTTTTGGTTGCCTTTTGACTTCTTGACAATTTGTGATGATTGAACCTATCCAATTATATTTGGTTGAGACTAAATGAAATTCTAATGATACTAATGTGTTAATCTTACCTGAATTTGGTCGATTCCTTAAGTTCTACAATGATTGATCAATGAACTTGAGTATTTGCTTAACAAAGTAGAAATTCTTGTTTATCAAATTGGCGCCGTTGCCTTTTTCAGGATTGTTTTAACCATTACTTCTCTGAATTTTTTTGGGACTAAATTCCTTTTCTTTTACTTTCCTCACCTTTTCCCTTTCTTTTGTTTGTGCACTTCAAGTGTATGAACCTGAGAAGCATGGGTCCTACAGATTTAACTCCATTTGTTGAGGATATTCGGGCGCTTGAACGCTAGTACACTCGAACTCGACGGTAACAAGAGCGTCTTGCTCACATCCAATGCTTGGATTTAGCTATGGCGGACAACAACAACAACAACAATGTCCACTGCACCATTGGTGCTAATGATGCTCCTAACCAACATGCCCAAAGGACCGGCATTCACCCACCTCCAACTGCGAACAACAACTTTGAGATCAAGTCCAGCTTGATCACCATGGTTCAAAATGCTAAGTTCAACGGCCTACCGAATGAAGACCCCTTGGATAACCTGGACAACTTTCACATGTTGTGTGGCACAGTCAAGGTTAATGGTGTCACTGATGAGGCATTCAAAATGCGGTTGTTTCCTTTCTCTTTGGGGGGGGAACGAGCCCACTCTTGAGAGAAGAATGTGCCCACTGATACTGTTGAGACTTGGGACGCTTACAAGAAGGCGTTTCTAACCAAGTTTTTCTCAACTTCCAGGACCGCAAGACTGAGAAATGAGATTTCACGGTTTGTTCAGCGCGACAATGAGTCCTTTCGTGAAGCTTGGGACCGTTTCAATGGGTATACACTTCAATGCCCACATCATGGATTTTCCGGTGAGGGTCTCCTAAGTACTCTCTATAGGGGCCTCGCTCCTAAATACAGGATGATGTTGGACACTACCAGTCAGGGCAACTTCTTTGGGAAAACTGAAGCTGACGGTTTACTACTTGTGGAGAACTTGGCTCAGAGTGACAACAATTATGGTGAGGATTATGATCTTTCTACCCGTGGTATGGGTGGTGATTCCGGATTCAAGAAGGATCGCAAGTCTCTTGAGGATAAGTTGGACAAGATACTTATTTCTCACCAAGGAACTGTAAACTTCATTGGTGATGTTCAGGATGATTACCAACAACAACAGGAAGATTCTCAAGAAGAAGTGGCTTGTGTGAGTAATCAGGGCTATAATCAGGGCTACAACATCTACCAGTAAAACCCAAATCTCTCCTACCGCAATCCTAATGTTGCCAATCCTCAGGATCAACATTATCCACCAAAGCCGCAACAACAAGGTGGTTTCCAACCAAAACCACAGTTCAACAGTCAAGGTGGTTTCCAACCCAAACCCCAATACTTCTCCAAGCCACCGGGTTTCTCAAATCCCCAGGCCACTCAACCGTCTCAAGGAGGCTCATCTTTCAATGCCGAGGATCACACCAACCAGCTTTTGAGGCAACTCTTGGAAGGTCAATGCAAAAGTGCAATTGAGTTTGGTGTGTTCAAGAAGGACATGACTGCTAAAACTGATGATCTTTACGCAAAGATTGAGAGCATGTCATCTCATTTAAAGACTCTCAAAAACCAAGTCGCCCAAATCGCTTCTTCTTCACAGCAACCGCTGGGCAAACCTAGCGGTAGTTCCTAATCAAGCAAAAAAGAGTATGTTAACGCAATCTCCATACAGTATATTGATGTGGCATCCGCCCATGTTCTCAATGGGGACAATGAGAAGCTAGTTGGGGGAACGATCATTTCGATTGATGATGAAAAAGAGTTACGTGACAAGGTAGTGTTTGAGAAACCATCACAAGAGATATTGGTTGACTCCAAGGAAAAAGGGAAAGACACTTGTGAAGATTCCCCACCAAAAGCACCAGTTTTTGAGCCATCTCCTTATGAGCCAAAATTACTATTTCTAGGAAAGTTCAAAAAGGAGTTGATTGCAAAGTATAGAGCTCAATTTGAAGAGAACATTAAAAAGGTGGAAAAAGGAATGCCGACCATTGAAGAGTTCTTAGGAAATTCTCAAAACAGCAAGTTCTTCAAGGATGCAATTAGAAAGAAGCTGAAGACTCTGGACGAAATGGTGAAGCTTACACATGAGCTTGATGCAAAGAATGAAAACCCAAGAGAGTTAACTCATAAAAAGCTCGACGATCCGGGAAGTTTCACTCTTCCTTTTACTTTGGGACCTTTTAATTTTGAGAAGAGCTTATGTGACCTTGGAGCAAGTATGAGTCCCATGCCACATTCGGTAGCAAAGAAGCTTGGTCATACATCTTTCAAACCTTGTGGAATCTCCTTAATGCTAGCGGATGGATCCGTCAAAACTCCAGTTTGATTTATGGAGGACATTCCGATAAGGATAGGAGACGCAAAGGTGCTCACGGATTTTGTTGTCATTGATATGAAAGAAGAACTCAAAACCCCTCTTATTTTGGGAAGGCCTTTCTTAGCCACTACTGGAGCAAATATTGATGTGAGGAAAGGACAGGTTGAACTTCATTGGGGAAAACTGTATTCATAAATATGACATCAAGGCAACAAAGAAGAAGCTCACACTTACGGACGAGGCTATTGGGCAACAACAAAACATGCTCTTTCAACTAAGTGTCTAGAAGAAGCTAGCAATGATAAGACTAGTTTCAAAGGTGAAGAGAAAGGATACAAAGCTTTGGATGGGTTGTTATGGGAGTTAGTTGATGAAAGAGGATCTAAGCTTCCTCCGGATCCCAACCAAGCCTGATTCAAAAAGCAAAGTCAAGCTTAGTGACTTTAAACAAGCGCACTTGAGAGGCAATCTCATGTTATCCTTTTTTGTATATATCCTTTTGATTAGTTTTTATTTTCCGTTTTTCTTGTTTTAATAAATCGGGAATGATGATTTGTAATGGTACAAGCATATTAGGTGTGGAAAATGGCTTATGAAAATCAGGTGAAAGAAGTTGGAGGTTGATGTGGTGAAAGGAGTCAACAGCGGTCAGGCATACCGGGCAATCCAAACCGGTATGGACATATCGGGCAGTGATAGCGGCATATCCAAACTGGTATAGCGAAGATGTTTTTCCAGGGAGTCACAGTGGTCTGGCGTACCGGGCAATCCAGCCTGGTATAAATCAAAGCAACTTATAGCGGCCAAGCGTACCGGTTTGTCCAAACCGGTACGGGTGAGAATTTCGGATTCCAACCTCTAAAAATCGAATTCGCTTAATTTAAACCGGTTTTCATACTCGATTTAGGTCGAATTAAAGGGTTTTCTCTTCTTCCTCACTTCACTTTCACCGATTTCTTTATAGTTTTAAGAGGAAAATTTCACAAACCTTGATTTCTCTCTCAAATTTTCAAGCAAAATTGTCTTTTGAATTGCTTTACACTCAGATTTTCACCATTCTCTTTGCTCAATCTTGCTAATTCCAATCCATTCAAGTCAAGGTACAATCTCAAAACTCCAATTTTCGCACCACTATTCACCTATTTCGAAAATTTTGATTTTTTTCAAGTTTTTGGATTGTTGATTGTCTCTAGGTGTTAGGAAACCATTGGGTATAAGAAATATAATTAGAACTCTAGGAGATTGGCCTTCAATTCTTGAATTTGTGGAAATTTTAATGTTAGGATACTTGAGAACTATTAAAAGGGGAATTTTGGAAAATTGTTGGTTTGATTGTTCTATGGCTGTTAGTTTGAACTCTCACCTAATTGAAGAACTAGCTAAGTATTTAGAGTTGCCAAAATTTGTATTGAAGCTTGAATGTTTGAATGGTTGAAAGATTTATAGGAATGGAGTTTATGCACAATGATGATTACAATCTTGAATTAACACTTGTAGTGTGCACATTCACTTCTTTGAGTTTGGATGAAAATTGGTAATAACCTCAGTCTTGTATTTTGCAGAAAAAACTCATGGCACCCAAAAAGACCACTTCTAAGCCAACAAAAGAGGACAAGGGAAAGGCAATTGTTGTTGAGAAAGAGAATCCTAAGCGTCTAAGATTGGATCCTACAATGCGANAACCAACGGGTGCACAATCCGGTCGACAATTTCAATCCGGTCGGCAATCACAATCCGGTAGAAACTCTCGAACTAGTTGGAGAGCCGTCGAAGAGGCCAAATAAGAACTTGGAAATGTTCAAGAGACCATGTCGCGTCCACATGTTAACCAGTCTACATTGATAAGGGACACTTCAAAAGAGCCTATGATAGGTCTAGAATTTAATCATAGTCTATTACTGCAGATAACAATTCATTGTAGCAAAGATAGGGTATCGAATCCACAAAGACCAGAATAGTACACAATTCAGTTTCAATTCAAATCTGGTTAAAGCAAGAATAATAAGATTGATGGTTTATCAAAACAGTACATAAAAAATGGTTTAAAACTTATAAAATAAAAGCGTCAGGCATCAGGGAAACCACAGGTAATCAGGATTGAAAGTCAATTTATCATGCAAGGATTTTCTTTGAAAATAGTTCTCAACATGAAAGACAGAGATGATTTAATCTCCTCTCGGAGTATTAAACCCTATGCTCAAATTATCAGAGACAAACTCTCACAGTCTTTTAAATGACATAACATGCATTAAAGATCAGATTCAATTGTTCACAAGCAATCAAGACAATACTCTTGCAAGCAATACCACTTATTCATCTAGACTATATCCAACTTCTAAACCAAATCTCTTTGTGCTTATCTGTCTAATATCAATGAACTAGTTAGCTACTCTAATTCATGCATTAATAAGAAGTGTAGACTAAGAACCTAACAATTATTATCCCCTTATGGTAAATCTAACAATCAAACCCTGAATTTCCTAGGAAACCCTAAAACCTAACTATGGAACTACTCAGACATTGCAAAGCATAAACAATATAATATCAAAGAAGAAAACATATTTAAATTAAATATAGATATGTAAAGAGGTTCATAAATCTTCTCCCAAATACAGAGTTTCTGAATCTCTTCTACTCAGTAATTCTCTCAGAAATAAAATAAAGTTTAGTTCTAAAAACCTAAAACATAATGTATTTATAGGCTAAAAAAGTAAAATATCAAATAAGGAAAACTTGGATAGGCTTGAGGACTTGATTTTTGCAAATAAGGAAAACTTCATATTCTCTTTGGGAAAAGTGCCCAATCGGGCAATATTCTCTTCGGGAAAAGTGCCCGATCGAGCAAGTGTTTGCCAGATCGGGAAGATCATGTAATTGCTCGACTCTTCTTTAGTTGATTGATCGATCTCTTTCTTCGGAAAATACCAGGAACATTTGCTCGATCGGGCATAACGCCTGCCAGATCGATCACTTTTGTCTACAACTTCTAATTCTTCTGAAACTTCCTGAAATCTCCTGAAATGCATCGTTTTTGCTTCGATTCGACCCGAACACCTAGAATACTGAAATTCTACCAAATATGCAATGAAAACACTCGGAATAATGCAGAATAGCAAACATAAATGTCCATTATTATGCATTAAAACCGATGTTTTAGTGGCTAAACCCAAATGATATTAGGAACACTATAAAAGCTTTTACCCTAATTTTAAGGAGACTAAATTTTATTTTTCTTGAACACTTTGTAATCCTTTGATCTTCTAATGCTATTTTGAGTTTGATTCTTATTTTGATTGTTAATTTCTATTCCAAATCTTCTTCTAATCATGTTTAATCACATATCTACCATTAGATTTTGTGCTTTCTCAATGATTAGTGAGTAGTTACCCTTAAGTGAATGGTTGGGTAGATTAGGGGGATTAGATGAAGGATTGTGGTGTTTAGGTCTTGTAATTCATAAATCTTCTTATAGATGATGCTCTTAATGCTAAGATTGACTTGATCATTCATTTCTAAAAGTTAGGAAATTTTCGCCCGAAATGTGTTCGACAAAATGCTCGAACCAATCTCTATAAGCTAAATGAGGCATAACCAAAGACATTTGTGTTAGTTAGTTTAGTGGTCAAGATAAATTGGGTTTGTTGTCAATTGTGTAGTTTTTCAAGAGATTGTTTAAATTGCATAATTAGGAAAATGATTATTGCCATGAAAGTGGATTAGTCTAAGTTTTGGAATTTATGCTAAGGATTAACTTAATAGTTAGAATTTAACACCACAAAAATTAATTTGATCCCCTAAATCAATTGCCTAAACCATTTGCTTAGCTTTTTAAATTGATTTCAAACTTAAATTTCAGTTGACTTTTCTTGATTGCGGTTGACTTTTGGTTGACTTTTGACTTTTTGTTATATTGAAATGATTGAACCTATCCAATTATATTTGGTTGAGACTAAATGCAATTTTAATAGGATTAATGTGTTAACTTCTACCTGAATTTGGTCGATTCCTTAAGTTCTACAATGATTGATCAATGAACTTGAGTATTTGCTTAACTAAGTGAAAAATCTTGTTTATCACCTGGTACGCGGCACGGGACGTGGACGACTCAACCGGGAAGGGCCTGAAATGATGGCTCGGCTGCTTCGGTTTCACGGGTAAGGGCCGAGACTTGTCCAAATTCGGCGGAATTGAATTTTGATGAAAGTTTCTGTTGTTTTGTGATAGAATAAGACTAGAAAGATAATGAAATACCTTGATTGACTTATGGAATAGTCAATCAAGAACACATGCTCTTTGAATCCTTTACGGATATAAAGTAGACGGGATTCTCAATCCAATGAGCAAGAAATTGATTGTTGTTATAAAAACAAACTTATTTTTAATCATAAAACTCGCTCAAGAAGAGAATGTGTTGATGGCTTGTATTTAAAGGCACATGCGCCTAGGGCTTTGCAACATAGCCCAAAACAATGAAGCGTGCAAGCCTCTTAAATAAAAAAACTAGAGTCTTAAGAAAAACAACAAGACTTGTAATTTTAAAAGGAAAGTTTCTAGAAGTGTCATGGAAAGGAAGCTTCTAGAAGGCTTTTTTTTCTTGCGCCAAGTATGTAAAATACTTATGCCAGACATCCTTTCAGAAAGTTTTAACGAAAGTAGATAACTTGCCTCGTTACAACCTTAGTGATTGGCCAAAAACCCAAGGTGGGATAAAAAGACGTCCATCTCTACTAAGGACAAAAAGAGTGCCGGAATTACCCACTTAGCTGACTGGTCAGATATCTGGTTCTTGTGGGTTGATAATCCTGAGCATCTGGTAGGTTTCGCAGGCTTGATCTTCTTGGTCCAAATGAAGCATCACGTGGGCTTTTTGCGCCAACTCTCTTGCTTTAGATCGGGTGGTCCTTCCTTCATGTTCAAGTTGCTCTGGTTCAAGCTCTGGTTCAGGTTCAAGCTCGTCTATGATCACATCAGTGAGTTGGTTAAATACTTTTCATTTGATTCAAATAGGCTTAGTTCGAATCTCAGCCCATGTTTAAAATTATTTTTAGTGGTCTAATTTTTTTACCAACTTGAAGCCTCAAAATATTGAGGACCAGGCCTGTTAATATGTGAGTTTATAAGACTAGATGCTATAAGGTTTCTAAACCTTGTTAGGAATTTTTATGGAGTATGTTCTCACTTTCATGATCAAGTTAAGATTTTCAATGCATAAAGAATCGAGTATACTTCTTCAAAATAATATTATCAAAGAGATGTGTTTGATGTAGATATATGACTGATTTAGAAAATTCTAATGTTAGGATGGACTTTGAAATTGAGAATGATATGTTTTATCTAACTGATAAAGACGAATTTGTATTGAACTCATTTTAAATTTGAAATTGATTTTATTTTTCAATCAAATGTATTCGGTTCTCGTGAGCATCTAAGAGCATTTCCGTTGGAAGTTTTTTTAGATAGGAGAACTCAATGTGTAAGTATATAAAAATATTACTATTTAATTATGAGTATCTCAAAATAATGAGAAGCTCAAAGTATCTTATTTGAGATATATTGGAGTGAAATTCTCATTAGTTTGAGATATCCATGTTAGTTGTTTGTTTAAGGACTTAGTCTCAGTCGCTTTAATAAGCTCCAGCTTAATAGGAGTAGTTGTTTAATTCATTTTTTAGTGAGTCTTTCCATATTGTCGAAGCCCTCTAAAATCTAGGAGGCAGTTGAATCCTTGTAAGGCTATTTAAGAGCCAAATTATTCAATAAGAAAGTACAATTTTCAAGTATCACTCTATCTTGTAAGGCTTTGTACTAACAATCTGGTATTAGAGCGACTTTCATTATACTGAAACCAAACACTGAGAGAGAGAGAGAGAGAGAGAGAGAGAGAGAGAGAGAGAGAGAGAGAGAAAGAGCAGAATTTGAAAGCTCCCAAAGACGTTCNTGGTGATTTCCAATTTCGATGGAGACTTTAAGCACTGGAGTATGTTGATGGAGAATTTGTTGTGGTCAAAAGAATGGTGGGATTTGATCGAAAGAGGCTATGTTGAGCTAGCTAGAGGGGAGATTCTGAATGAAGCACAAAGAAAAGAACTTGCTGAAAAAAAGCTAACAGACTTGAAGGTAAAAAACTATATGTTTCAGGCGATTGACAAATCTGTTTTGAAGACTATAATTCAAAAAGACACAGCCAAGCAGTTGTGGGGTTCCCTGAAGACGAAGTACCAAGACAATGAGCGCGTGAAGCGGGCACAACTTCAACGTTTAAAAAGGGAGTTTGAGGTGGTGGAGATGAAGGAGACAAAAAGTATCCCTGAATACTTTGCAAGAGTACTACTGGTTGCAACAGACATGCGTCATCTTGGAAAAGATATGCAAAATAATAAGATTGTGGAGAAGAAATTGCGGACACTTTCAGAGAAGTTTACATACATAGTATGTGCAATTGAGGAATCTAAAGACATAGGGGATATTTCAGTTGATGCTTTGCAAAGTTCATTGTTGTGTCATGAGCAAAACATCGTAAAACACTCAGGAGATTCAAAAGAGAGCAATAGTCAAGCTTTAAAAGTGACGTATGAATCTAGTGGAAGAGGAGGTTCATACAGAGGCCAAAGCAGAGGATGTGGAAGGTTAGGATCATTTAACAAGGGCTTAGTGGAATGCTACAAATGTCACAAATTGGGACATTTCCAGTTTGGATGTCCTAATGAAGGGAAAGAAGCAAATTATGTGGAGTTTGATGAATAAGAATAACTTCTCTTAATGGATTATGTAGACGAACAAAAATGTAAGATGGAGGAGATATAGTTCTTAGACAGTGTATACAGTAATCACATGACATGAGCAAGAAAGTGGTTCTTAGAGCTAGATGAAAACTTCAGACACTCTGTCAAACTTGGGAACAATGCAAAACTGACGGTTCAGGGAAAAGGGAACATAAAGATCAAAGTGAATGATTTGATTCATGTAATAAAGGATGTGTACTATGTCCCAGATTTGAGCAATAATCTCTTGAGTATTGGTCAGTTGCAATAAAGAAGTATTGCGATACTCATTCAAGAAGCAACTTGGGATTGAGGAAGGGAGATTGCACAAGACACAAGTGAGATACTTACATGGGAAAATGATGGATATGTGTGGAGAGGTGAAGCAAAATATTTGCAAGAAGAGGAAGATACTAATACTGCAGTATAAGAAGTTATAGAAGATGCATGTAATCCACCTGAACTAGTAGCAGAACAAGAACACACTACTAATGAAGAAGAGGAAGTACATGATCAAGCTGAATAACCAACTCTTGCAGCACCTGACAGAGTACAGAGATCACGCAGAACTCCAAGTTACTTGAGTGATTATCAGCTTGATCAAGTGTTGGATGACTATCTACTTAATGATCTAGTTTTGCAAGTAGTTATTGCATATGAAGATCCAATAAACTATGAAGAAGCTGCCAAACACTCAACATTGAAAGGAGCAATGAGAGCTGCGATAAGCTCTATAGAGAAAAATGCACCTGGGAACTCTGTGATCTACCAGCTAGAACAAAAACCATTAGAGTTAAGTGGGTCTTTAAGACCAAATACAATAAAGAAGGAGAAGTAGACAAGCTCAAAGCCAGGCTGGTGGCTATGGGATATGCACAAAGGTTTGGAGTAGATTACAATGAGGTTTATGCACCTGTGGCAAGGTGGGACACCATTCAGATGATCATAGCCATTGCAGCTTAAAACAATTGGAAGATCTATCATTTGGATGTGAAAAGTGATTTCTTGCATGAAGAGCTACTAGAAACTATTTTCATAGGTCAACCTGAAGGTTTTGTGAAACAGGACTGTGAAAACAAAGTTTATAGATTAAAGAAAGCACTTTATGACCTTAGCAGGCGCCTAGAGCTTGATTCAGTAAGATAGAAGGATAATTCATCAGGGAAAGCTTTGAGCAGTGTGAAATGGAACATACAATGTTTGTTAAAACAGGGAGCGAGAAGCGGATACTCATTGTAAGTCTCTATGTGGACGATTTAATTCTTACTTGAAACTGTGAAAAACTAATTAGTGAGTTCAAGGACTCTATGAAGAAGAACTTTGATATAACATATGTTGGTAGGATGAGATACTTTCTCGGAGTTGAGATTTTACAAAAAGAAGAAGGAATTTACGTATGTCAGAGAAAGTTTGCTAAGGAGATTTTGGAGAGGTTTGATATGAAAGCTTGTAATGGAGTGAATAATCCAATTGTTTCAGGAATTAAAATCTCAAAGAAAGGTGGTGGAGCAGCCATGGATATCACATTGTACAAGCAAATGATTGGTTGTTTGATGTACCTACTGTCACTAGACCCGACTTGTCATACTCCGTGGGTTTAGCTAGCCGATATATGGAAGAACCAACTGAAGCTCATTTATAAGTTTTGAAAAGGATCTTAAGGTATGTGAAGGGGACAATGGGACTTGGAATAAAGTATAATCGTAAGGAGAACATCGAATTTGAAGCTTATGCGGATAGTGATTATGCGAGTGACTTGGATGATAGGAGGATTACAACAGGTTTTGTATTCTTGATTGTAGGAGGAGCTATCTCATGGAGCTCGAAGAAACAACTTGTTGTTGCTTTCTCCTCAACAGAGGTCGAATACATTGCTGTTGTAGCTTGTGCTATACAAGGAATTTGGCTAATAAGAATACTAAAAGAAATCAGGGAAAATTATGATGATTGCATTATGATCAGGTGTGATAACAACTCTGCTATTCAACTGTCTAAGAATCTTGTTCATCACGAAAGGAGCAAGCACATTGAGGTACAATTTCATTACTTAAGGGAATTGACCAGAGAAGGGAAGGTAAAGTTGATTCATTGCGGAACACAAGATCAATTAGCAGATATTATGACCAAGCTACTGAAACTTGAGACATTCAAGAAGCTTAAAGAGCTGATCGGATTGAAGGAGGTACCTAATTAAACTGATGAGTTCTTGAACTATCAGTTCAGGGAAAAATTTGTTAGTTGTTTGTTTAAGGAATTAGTCTCTTGACTTAGTCTCAGTTGCTTTAATAAGCTCCATCTTAATAGGAGTAGTTGTTTAATTCATATTTTAATGAGTCTTTTCATATTGTTAAAGCCCTCTGAAATGTATAAGGCATTTTGAATCCTTATAAAGCTATTTAAAAACCAAATCGTTCGAAAAGAAAATAGTTTTCAATTATCACTCTTCTTTGTAAAGCTTTGTGTTAACAACCTATAATTAATAGTAATATTTTTATATATCTACATATTAAGAAGAATATGTATATTAAAAAGAGTAGAGATGCTCTAAGAGCATCTTCATCAGAGAACTCTCATAGAAGTTCTTAATAAAAAAATTTAATACTTTTTTCTTAAAATTTATACACTTAAGAAACTTATTTTTCTTTTCTTGTATTTTCTGTCCATTGAAAGTTCTTAATACTAAAAACTTGACAAAAATTTTTATCACAAACACACACTTAACACAAACTCTAAAACACTTTGCTAAAATTTTATCTAATTTCATGTGTTTTTGGCTTATACACATTGGTAAATCTTAACACATACATTGCTAAATCTTAACACATACACTATACAATAGAAGGTTGGGAAACTTTTTTGGCTTATACTTATGGTTTAGATATCAAAAGAACAACAAACAGATTGGCAATGTTGTGCTTGTACCTGAACTTGTTGCATCTGGAACATTAAAACATAGTCTTAGCTACTGTCACTACTCATATCCTCCTCTGCGGATACAAACACAACACTCTCAGTGTATTATTACAAAACTACTCCTTTGGTTCCTTTCTTCACATACCTTCAAATACACATTTCGTCTTTGCTTTGAACTCCGATTTCTGCAGTCTTTCTAGTGGTGATCGTAACTACAGTATAATATACAAATTCCTATCAAGACATGTTAAGAAACATAAGAACAAATTTACTTACAGAAGCAGAGGTTATGTTCACTCTCTGATAACTCTTCTTCATCTTCCTCAATTATATACGACTTGTAAAACATGTGAAAAGTATCTATAAATTACTACAACCTCATTTTCAAGATTCTAAACAATAAAGATTCTTACAATTTGATTACACCTCATTTCCTCTCCCTCTTCCTCTTCCTCTTCATCAACAAGTGAATCTTGAGATTCCATAGTGTCCTCCTGATACAAAGAGTACTTTCTTCATTTGAATAAGTTCCTTAAAACTCATCTTACTCAAACTAATACATACCATGAAAGGTTTTGTAACAAATGTCAAATTCGTTTGCCAATCCTTTTGAAGCCGTAAAAACCTTTCTTTTTCTCTTTTCCTTTCAATCTCTCTATCTTGAAAGGCTTTTAACTGAAACAAGAGACCATGCAAGTTAGTTAAACAAATACTTGACAATGAGTATACTAATTAGATCAAGACTGAACATTAACTACTACATACACTCATTGCTAAACTCAACCTGTTTCATAAGCTCATTGCTAAACTCAATATGTTTCATCATAACAGAGCACTTAAAAATCAACAACATAAACTAATTACCAACTACTCACACACACTTAATCACAACCAACCAACCTAACTTGTATTACATTATGTTTCAGAATGTACCTGGTTTCAGAACGTTTCCTGGTAGTGTTCCTGCAGAACCATACACGACACTACTTGCACTTCCACAACTTCCATAACCCGTAGTCACATTAACCGAACCATACTTATACATTCCATCAAGCAACAAACTATAAAATCCTCCTCCTAGCTCCACTTTTTGTCCTGACTGTTTTGTTGCTGATTTCACCAAATCCATCTCCCAATCCCCTGAATCAAACGTTTCCCATCCCGGTCCAGTCGCAACCGCTCCATCAAATAATATTATGAGTGAAATCGATTACCTCAAACCTCGTATTCTACGATGATTTCACAGAGATTTTTGCCGGAGAAGACAAATCACCGTTGTCATCGCTTTCTCCACAGATAAAAACCAACCCTCGATTTCACGATTGAGAAAAAAATAAAGCCCCAAAACACGTGGACCAATCACCATGACACGTTAGCATATCTTAGAAGGTCTTAATTATCTTAAACAAAGGTCGATCATTGTATTATGGTAATTAAAATGTTTTTATTTTAATCTAAATACACTATAATACATGTTAAGAAACCATTAAGATGTCCTAATGGACATGCTCTAATAAACTAGTTAGGTACGAGTGTACGATAATATAAAATAACAAATGATATATATCACACTCGCTTGATTCCTCTAATTAGTATAGTGAAATGTATTCTAAAACTTGTTCTTGAAAACTAAGAAATGGGCCAGTAGGCCCAAAATAGATACAGGCTTTCTTAGCCAAAGAGATCCCACATTCTACCAATCTCGACTTCTCGAGGACACAAATCCCCAAGAGAGACATTGTCAAAAACCTCAAAATGAGAACCTATTAGCCTTGTTTCCAGCAGAAAGCAGAAGCAGAGATAGAGGACCTTCTTCTTCTCTCTCAGTTGGATTCCAATTCCTTCTCTTTCCTCACATTTCTCAACCAACATTCTATTTTTGTCACACTGCAACAACTTCCAACACCAATGCTCTGCAACTTTCACCGTCAAAATCAACTCACAATCCGCCATTAACGATGCTTTCTCCTCACTTCTTCAACACCATTTACCTCCTCTGCCTCTTCTTCTCCCTCCTTGAAGTCACTAATTCCCTAAACCTCACTCTCCCTCATCAACACCCTTCTCCTGATTCTGTCGCTCTCCATGTGTTAAGGTAAACAAACAAAAAAACTAACTTTCCCTTCTCTCTGATTTCCACATTTACCGGAAAAAGAAAAATCTCAAAACTTTCTTTCTTCATCTAATTCTCACAGTAAAATCAATGCATCACTCTCACGGAGACAACTCAGCTCATCGTCCACTTGTCGTACCGGAAACCCAATCGACGATTGCTGGCGATGTGGCTCCGTCGACTGGTCATCCAACCGTCAGAGACTCGCTGACTGCTCAATCGGCTTCGGTAGTGGCACACTTGGCGGTAAAAACGGCCGGATCTACGTCGTAACTGACTCCTCCGACAACAATCCAGCAAATCCAACTCAAGGAACACTTCGTTACGGTGTAATCCAAGAAGAGCCACTCTGGATAGTCTTCTCTTCAAATATGTTCATCAGATTAAAACAAGAGCTTATTATCAACAGCTACAAAACCCTAGACGGACGTGGATCCGCCGTACACATCACCGGAAACGGTTGCTTAACAATCCAATACGTACAACACGTTATCATCCACAACATTCACATCTACGACTGTAAACCTTCAGGAGGAGCTGTCATAGCTGCTTCACCTACTAAAGCCGGAAAACGAGGTGAATCCGACGGCGACGGGATCTCAATCTTCGGATCTCAAAAGGTCTGGATTGACCATTGCTCGTTTAGCCATTGTACCGACGGGCTTATCGATGCAGTGATGGGTTCAACAGCTATAACCATATCGAACAATTACTTCACACACCACAACGAAGTAATGCTTTTAGGTCACAACGATGACTTCACGCCGGATACAGGGATGCAAGTGACGATAGCCTTTAATCATTTCGGGCAAGGACTTGTTCAGAGGATGCCTAGATGTCGAAGAGGCTATATTCATGTCGTCAACAACGATTTCGCTTCTTGGAAGATGTATGCGATTGGTGGTAGTGGTAATCCCACCATTAACAGTCAAGGGAATCGTTACTCTGCTCCTTCTGATCCTAATGCTAAAGAGGTAACTAAATTTACAATTTTTATGAATTACCCATTCGAAAGATCTTTCCTTTTTTCTGTTATTTTCTAATCTTAAATACTAATCTCTTCTTTAATCTTTAGTAGCTTTTGTGTAATTGTTTAAGAATTTATTTAGGGTTTAGTTAGTTAATGTGAAGAGATTTAGGCATTTTACCAGAAGAGTGACCCATCGAAAAAAAATAATAATTTAATTTTAAGTCTAAAACGCTACTCTCCTATTCTCTTTGATCTTTAGTAGATTTTGTGTAACTGTTTAAAAACCTTTTAGGGTTTAGTCAGTTTTTGTGCAGAGATTTAGGCTTTTTACCATGAGTGAGTGACCCATCAATTTGTTCTTTTCAGAATTTTTAACATTTAACGAAAAAGAACTTTCTCTTTTTCTTTGGAGTAATTGACCAATGAGAAGATATTTTCACTCGTTATAGTGAATCCAGTTCATCTTTCACATGGACAGTTGTTAAATCTTTTTGCTAGGAGCAAATAAAATAAATCTTGAAATATTTTTGTCATATATTTGATGAAATGAGAAAGAAAAAAACAAAAATAGTAAAGATTAAAGAATCTAATATATTGGGTCTACGAGGGAGAGGGACAGTGATGAGAGCCATGTGGGCTGCTTTCTTGCTGCTCCTCACTGTCCACAAAATTGACTTTTCTGCATACCTTCTTTTTTTATCACCACGCGTCACGGTGGCGCGTGAACTACAGAAAGCTGATTAGTTGAGTGTGGAAACAGGTGACGAAGCGAGTGGACACGAAGGACGACGGTGAGTGGTCGAGTTGGAACTGGAGATCAGAAGGAGATTTGATGGTGAATGGAGCTTTCTTTGTGTCGTCTGGTCAAGAAATGAGCACAATGTACTCTAAAGCTTCGAGTGTGGTGCCTAAAGCTTCTTCTCTTGTAGACCAGCTCACTCAAAACGCTGGCGTTTTTGGCGCTCCCAGGTTACTTTTTCTCCTTTTTTTTTTTTATTCAACTTTTTTTTAACTAGATTTTTCGTAGCAATTTTTCAACTAGTTTTTTTGTAAATTAAAAAAAAAAAATATATATATATATATAGAAGATGGCGCATGATCTTTCATTTCAATGTTTAATCCACAATAATTAAAGTAGGTGTGATTAACATATTATTTACTAATGTCGTTAAGTCAATAACTAATAAGAGTAGTATATTTTAATGATTTCGTTTAGTTTTAGTCGTTATTTTGGACTATAGTTAATCATGGTTTTATAAGTTTTGTTTCGGTCGAGTTAACTTGTGATTAACCAAAAAAAACTCTAAACTCAGAATTTGTAATTTAATTAATGAAAAACTGGTCTTATCTAAATAAGGATAAAGTCGGGTCTTTCTTATTTTGTGGTGCTAAAGTACATTATTTCTTAAATAGAGCAGTATAGAGTATTTAGTAATAAAATAAACACTAATAGTTGAATTATGATGTATATCGTAAATAATGTGAATGAATGTAAATTATAAATAAAAACAAATACTAATTGAGAATATCAGAAGTTAGGGTTTTTTGGCAGTATTCCATAATTCAAGTAAAATGCACGTGATTGTTTGCTTGTGGAACCGGCCAATTTGACTAGTGTCTGAATTCAACCCACTTGCTATTTTTTGTTCCATATTAAACCCACTTGCCATTCAATAATATTTTTAAATTATATCATCTTATAATTCTAAATAATATTTGTTTAATTTGGGAATATGGGCGGTTGAAATGCCTGTCATAATTCTATTTTAATCAAGGCATGTATGATGTTTCTACATTATCATATATATATATATATATATATATATATATCAGATGTTAAATATCTTCCCCCTAATAATACGAAAAAATGAAAAAAAATTTAGGAGTTAAAGTGTAACTA
Organism: Iberis pinnata; assembly: GCA_900406425.1. Classification (NCBI taxonomy): domain Eukaryota; kingdom Viridiplantae; phylum Streptophyta; class Magnoliopsida; order Brassicales; family Brassicaceae; genus Iberis; species Iberis pinnata. The sequence goes on from OVBE01001744.1 coordinate 20,533, forward strand.
TAATAATATATGTAGATTAATGATGGGACCCCTACGTAGAAAAAGATTATTCCTTTTTTTTTTATTGGATTCATATTCCTATTTTAATGGCATCCTTCTTTTAGATTTACTTTTGTACCATTTTTAACCAAAACTTGATTCTATGTAATTATATAACTCTCATTATAAATAATTAAAATTAAATGTTTAGTGGTGATTATTTCTGTTATCTTATTACTAAATAAAATAATCGAATTTGACCATTTGTTTTTTCTGGGGAGCAGAGATGATGAAGGTGAGAGTGGCGGTTCTTCCGGGTACGGAGGAGGTGGTGGCAGCGGCGGTGACGGCAATTATGGAGGGTCGGGTGCTATAGGCGGTACGACTAGAGGAAGCAGCAGCAGTAGCGATGATAATAATTTCTTTGGGATGATATTTGGAAACAATGCACCGCCTAGACCGCGTTTAACGCTATTATTTGCTTTGTTAATTATTTGTGTTTTGTCCTTTTCAACTTTATCATTGTGATAACAATTAGTATTTGGGCCGTTCTATTTATTGGTTTTTGATGTAAATTGGCTCTCTCTTTCTTTCTCTCAACCTCTCTCCATTATTAGTCTACTTCAATCTTTATTTACGTACCTTTTGTGCTCTCAGCCATACAACACAAAACCCAATTTAGAAAGTTAGGGAAATGTCAAAGTCCAAAATTGTCTTAACAAATCAAATGCAACTGTATCTGAACTTTTTTTACTAGTGGCTTATCAATAGCAAACGAACTATTACAAAATTTCACCATACTAGAAAAAAAAAGAAAACAAAGCTTGGAGAAAACAATAGCCAAAAGCCGGCCAATGAAGATGCATTCCTATGATCAAAATGAAATACACATGAACCTAGTCAACCTAGTCAGCTAAAGTCCAAGAGTAAAAGCAAAACAAAACCACCAAAGCTTAAGATAAACTCCAAATTAGCAAACACTTCACAAAGGTCGAAGGGAATGAGGAAGTCTGAAGGAAAGCCAAAAACAAAGCACCTAGGGGACCCAAGTCAACAATTTCCACACCAGAGAGACTAGAACGAAGATCAAACATAAGCTAACAATACACCAATGTAAGACGTATATGTGTGAGATTTTATTCATCCAATTATTAACAAAAATATTAACTCAAGAAGACCTCGTCGATCAACTAAAGAAGATCTCGTCGATCAACTGAAGAAGACCTCGTCGATCAACTCAAGAAGACCTCGTCTATCGACTCAGAGAGACCACGTCGATCAACTCAAGAAGACCAAGTCGATCAACTCAAGAAGACCTCATCGATCAACTCAAAAAGACCTCGTCGATCAACTGAAGAAGACCTCATCGATCAACTCAAGAAGACCATGTCGATCAACTCAAGAAAACCTCATTGATCAACTCAAGAAGACTTCTTCGATCAACTCAAGAAGACCTCGTCGATCAACTCAAGAAGATCTCGTCGATCAACTCAAAGAGACCTCGTCGATCAATACAGAAGACCACGTCCATCAGACACATAAGATCATATCGACTCAGTCACCTCGCCCATCAGACACAGAAGATCATATCGACTCAGTCACCTCGTCCATCAAACACAGAAGACCACGTCCATCAGACAGAGAAGATCATATCGACTCAGTCACCTCGTCCATCAGGCACAGAAGATCACGTCCATCAAGCTCAACCATCTAAGACGGCCGAGACTACCTCGTCTATACCAAAAGAAGAACCTGTCACTTAAAGAAAACCTGGCTAACCAAAACGGTATCCATCAGAAAAGGAGTCAGGAATCTCAACCTAGTCATCAGGAAGCTCAATACGTGACAATTACCTTGTCGATCATCCACCCTCGAAGATAATCATGACCGAGTCTTAGAACTGTTAAGGCCGGTTCAACTTTTGGCGCCGACTGTGGGGACGAGGTAAACATATTTTTGAGAGGGAGCGACAATAACATTGGCGGAAAATAACCAAGGTCATCTTCGAGAGTGGATCTTAACAGTCAATAGTCGACGACCTTAAGAAAAGGCTAGAAAAATGAAAATAAATAAATGAATTAATAAATATACACCAATAAAAACTCGTTTGTCTAAAAAATTGAGCTAAAGCCTTGTCTAAAAAATCGAGCTAAAGCCTCGTCTAAAAAACCGAGCTAAAGCCTCGTCTAAAAAACCGAGCTAAAGCCTCGTCAAAAGGACTCAGTCTCCTAAAAACTCGAGGTCGCACCTCAACGAGCTAAAGCCTCGTCTAAAAAACCGAGCTAAAGCCTTGTCTAAAAAACCGAGCTAAAGCCTCATCCAAAGGACTCAGTCTCCTATAAACTCGAGGTCGCACCTCAACGAGCTAAAGCCTCGTCTAAGAAATCGAGCTAAAGCCTCGTCCAAAAAATCGAGCTAAAGCCTCGTCCAAAGGACCTAGTCTCCTAGAAAATCGAGGTCACACCTCGACGACCTAAAGCTTCGTCTAAAAGACTACGTTGAACTAAGGCTTGCCTAATATTTCGCCTAAAGGCTACAAGGGCCAGAGCCTCGACCAAAAACTAGTAAAGCCTCGTCGATAAACTAAAAAACCGTGAACCCATGCCGCGACTTTGTTGATATTTTACTTAGTAAAATATATATATATATATAATAATAAAGCAACCCCTCGTTTTGTGTGTCCACATGGCGACATATCATTCGGCCAACTTGAGTCAAGTATTCTATTGGACCAAAAATAAACTTCTCAACTGGCTCGACGACATGACCTAGTCGACATAGTCTCATTGTCGACCTGGGGAGGAGTAACTGTTGGGCCCGGGTTGTCACCCTTGTTGAGGCCTGTTAAAAAGTCCCCATTTTGATCCAACCCGACCACCCGGTATCGACCAGGTGGTACCCATCAAAAGCACGCGGATCTAGTAACACTGTTCACTGAACAAAACTTGGAAATACTTCCTATAAATAGAGCCCTTTTACCTTCAGAACAATGGGAAAAAGGACAAGACGGAATAGTAACAACGATTACCGAAGATCAACAGCGATATAAACGAAGTAATAACTAAAAGACAGCCTCGTCTATCAACTCAAAGACAACCTCGTCTATAACAAAAAGATAGCCTCGTCTATCAGCCAAAGACAGCCTCGTCTACAACTCAAAGACAACCTCGTCTATAACAAAAAGACAGCCTCGTCTATCAGATGAAGAAAGCCTCGTTTATCAACTAAAAAGAGCCTCGTCCATAAGAGAGCCCCGTCCATCAAGACAATGATTATCTAAGGAATCTCATCAACCAAAGAGCCTCGTCCATAGAGAGTCTCGTCCGTCAAAACTGTTCACCAAGGTCATCTAATTAACCTAAAAAGAGCCTCGTCCATAGAGAGTCTCGTCCATCAAAACTGTTCAACAAGATCATCTAATTCACCTAAACAGAGCCTCGTCCATAAGAGAACCCCGTCCATCAAGATAATGATTATCTAAGGAATCTCATCAACCAAAGAGCCTCGTCCATAGAGAGTCTCGTCCGTCAAAAACTGTTCACCAAGGTCATCTAATTTACCTAAAAAGAGCCTCGTCCATAGAGAGTCAGTCTCGTCTGCGGAAACAATTCACCAAAGTATTCTAATTCACCTAAAAAGAGCCTCGTCCATGAGAGAGCCTCGTCCATCAAGACAATGATTATTCTGAGAAGAGCCTAGTCCATCAAGAGAGCCTCGCCCATCAAGACACATCAATCATATGAGAAAAGCCTAGTCCATCCAGAGAGACCTCGTCTAACGAATCAGAGAGACCTTTTTCGTCAACTCAAGAAGACCTCGTCGATCAACTCAAGAAGACCTCGTCGATCAACTTAAGAAGACCTCGTCTATCGACTCAGAGAGACCACATCGATCAACTCAAGAAGACCACCTCGATCAACTCAAGAAAACCTCGTCGATCAACTCAAAAAGACCTCGTCGATCAACTCAAGAAAACCTCGTCGATCAACTCAAGAAGACCTCGTTGATCAATTCAAGAAGACCTCGTTGATCAACTAAAGAAGATCTCGTCGATCAACTGAAGAAGACCTCGTCGATCAACTCAAGAAGACCTCGTCTATCGACTTAGAGAGACCCCGTCGATCAAGTCAAGAAGACCACGTCAATCAACTCAAGAAGACCTCGTCGATCAACTCAAAAAGACCTCGTCGATCAACTAAAGAAGACCTCGTCGATCAACTCAAGAAGACCATGTAGATCAACTCAAGAAGACCTCGTCGATCAACTCAAAAAGACCTCGTCGATCAACTCAAGAAGACCTCTTCGATCAACTCAAGAAGTTCTTTTCGATCAACTCAAGGAGACTTCGTTGATCAATACAGAAGACCACGTTCATCAGACACATAAGATCATATCGACTCAGTCACCTCGTCCATCAGACACAGAAGATCATATCGACTCAGTCACCTCGTCCATCAAACACAGAAGACCATGTCCATCAAACAGAGAAGATCATATCGACTCAGTCACCTCGTCCATCAGGCACAGAAGATCACGTCCATCAAGCTCAACCATCTAAGATGGCCGAGACTACCTCGTCTATACCAAAAGAAAAACCTGTCACTTAAAAGAAAACCTAGCTAACCAAAACGGTATCCATCAGAAAAGGAGTCAGGAATCTTAACCTAGTCATCAGGAAGCTCAATACGTGACAGTTACCTTGTCGATCATCCACTCTCGAAGATAATCGTGACCGAGTCTTAGAACTGTTAAGGCCGGTTCAACAAAACACAAGCTAACAATACACCAGCGTAAGACGTATATGTGTGAGATTTTATTCATCCAATTATTAACAAAAGTATTATGCCAGTTTTCTTTGGCTTAAGTTTGGCTTGAGCAACAAGTAATCCTATTTTAAAGGGATAAAATAAAGTTTAGGATATTTTAGGGGTTATCAAAATATTGTGTTTTCTTATCTTAATGGTTTTCTTTCTTAGAATAGGATTGGGTTTTGTGATACCTATATAAAGGTATGTGGACTTATGATGTGATTTAAGAGAGGTTTTGTGAGTTTGTGTGAGAGCTTAAGTTTTGAGATTGTTTTCTTAAGCTAATAAATAGAGTTATTCTTTATAATCATTCTTGACCTAAATATCAATTGCTTTGAAACAAGAATTGGTATCAGAACCTTAGAAAGAGATCGAACAAGATTATGAGAGATAGAGCAATCATCGAGCCAAACCAATCAATGTCGAAAAAAAAGGAAGAACTTCAATCAAGTGCTCAATGCTAAACTCAAGCAATTACAGATTATGGGCTATGAGGATGAAGGTTATCCTCAAAGTTAATAAAGTATGAGATATCATTGAAGTAGACGAAGAGGACGAAGATAAAAATCAGAAATCAAGAGAAGATGACTAAGAATAGTGAGAACATAAACCCAGAAAAACCATGGTGATCATAAACAGCAAGTGAAATGAAACTCTGGAAAATGAAGATCAACTCAGAAAAACATGATCATAGGCATTAGAAAGAAGATCAACATGCACCAGATAATCTTAAACCATTAACTAAACAAGAATCATGAGCAAAAGATGAAGAACATACCGATAATGGGTTTGATCATCAAGAACATTCAAAAGGAAAATAGAGAGAAAAACCTAAAAAAAAACATAAGACAAAGCTAAAAATGGCAAAAAGTAAAGGTTTCCCCCAAATGGAGGGAGTTTAGGGTTTATATAGTGATCTTAAGAGAGCCCTAAAATCACTAAAAGACAAACGATAAGAAATGCAATGATTGGTTTTGATCTTTAAGTCTGGTTTGTTCTGAAACCGGCTTTTGGTCGAGGTGACTTAGGAGGTCATCAAGTATGTTGCTCGAGGTGGACTTCGAGGTGAAGTTCGAGCCGAGTTTGTGTTTGGTCGAGGTGGACTTGGTGATCGAGCCGGGATCGATGTAGTGATCGAGCCGGATGATCTAGGTGAAGTCGAACCTATGAGAAATGCGGCTCAATGACAAATGGTCGAGGGGATGAGGCTGAGAACTTGGCGTTTCATCGAGCAACCTTGCAAGTTTCACCGAGTCACGAACAATCATTTTTGATCGAGCCGCATTGTCATGTTTTGATCGAGCTGCCTAATTTCTTGACCGAGCCAACAAAAACGTGATCAAGGCCGCATACATGAATTTGATTGAGACGAAGTTACCTTTGATCGATCCGTCATGAAAACCCCTTCATCAAGCCACGACCAAGTTTCACTAAGAGCTGGATCTCACATCTGGTTGAGCCTAAATCGATTTTGATCGAGCCAGTATCGGACTTGGCTCGAGTTGTCATCGAGGCAACTGAGCCGTGTTCGAGGAAACACTTGACTTAGTTTTTGCACTTCTTTCTCCTCAATCAAGTTGATGTCTGAAAATTCCCAAAACACCTAAAACATCTCCAAAATGTACATGTATGTGAATACTAATGCGAAACTTCCTAAAAATGAAAATTTATGAAGAATGTCCAATGAAAGCAACATGTTGATATCTAAATGAACCTAAGATAATGGTAAATAACCTTGTAAAACATGTAAAATACAGAGACATCAACTCCCCCAAACTAAATCATTGCTTGCCCTCAAGCAAGTAATTCAGAAGTCTGGAAGAGAAGTTTGAAAATGAGAACTTAGAACTAAAACATGCTGATTAAATATCAATGTCCAGGTTACTAGTTCTAGAATGCAAACCAATATGATCCTACTTAAAAACTTTAGCCATACTCATCAAAGTTCATTCCAGATGAGTTCCAACTTTCACAATGCATTCATATCCATTTACCTCTTTACCATTTATTAAATAGAAACCGTGGATCAAGTCATGCACATTCATTGAACTCATTTGGCTAAGAGACTGGTTAAGGGATAAAAAGACCCCTTTATGCATTGGCTAACATTTCAGAACAAGGTTCTATCAAAAAAGGAATGAGCTTTAGCAGAATACTAAAGATAGAAACATTTAGATGCATACAAGAACAAAATCACATCTACCCAAAGTCATTGAAACTAAAATTTTCCCGATTCTAAACCCGGTTGGAGACCCTAAAGGAATGAGCTTTATCAGAATAATAAAGATAGAAACATTTAGATCCATACAAGAACAAAATCACATCTACCCAAAGTCATTGAAACTAAAATTTTCCCGATTCTAAACCCGGTTGGAGACCCTAATTCTACCCTTTTAAAGCTCAAAGTGATCTTAGTCATTCACATTTTTTTTTCTTTTTCATCTTTCCCTTAACAATCTTAGGAGATGCTTCCTTCTTTTTCAACTTCTAGAGGATTTGGGGATTTCCAAATTTTAGCACCTATGGTTTCTGATCTTTTTCGTTTTTCACTAACTTCTTGGATTTTTACCCTTTTCTTTCCTTGTCATTTTTTTTCTTCTGTTTTTGCACAAACCATACTTTTCATATACTTTTCTTCCAAACCTTTTACTAGACCATTCTGTTTTCTTTTCGTTTCCTTTCATCTCCTAAGATTTATAACCATACCCCTTTTCTTTTACCAACTTCCCAATATATTTTCAACTTTTTCAAACCAACCCCAATACCCAAAATCAAACCCCACCTAGTCCTATCTAGTCCAAAAAGCGTGAACTATAACTATATGAGATTCCATTCCTATCAGTTCGAACCTAACACTTTCTACCAAACTCATTCCATAAAAAGGCATTACACTCAGTAATTGATAAGTGGCTTGAAAGAAGGCAATGTTCAAGGGTGGGAAGTCTATTTAGATTAACAAGAGTGGTGAAACGGTAAAAGATAATCCAAATATGTATATGCTACCCATGAGTTCAAATCCAACATACAAACATGATAATTAAATGTCAATTTTAGGTTCTAATAAATAGAGATAAACTTCATGTCACAAAATGCTTCATAAAAGAAAGGATTATGCAATTTCACATTCCAAGTATGGTGCAGTCTTACTTCTGATTTAATTAGGATGCATTAGATAACTAACAACCAAGTCATTGATACTACCTAAGGAAGTAGCACCTTTACAAGGTCCTAGATTCCTATGCAAGTGCAAACAAACTAAACTCAATCTTAACAGACTAATGCAACTACATGATCACTCTGTTTTTGAAAACGATTTTCGAAAAATTTTCAATTTTTTTTTTGGTTTTTGTATGTCTTAGATGTGAAATTGAAATAAAAAAACAAGTAAACATGATCAGTACCTCCTAACCTCTCCCCCAAACTTAAATTACACAGTCCCTTGTGTAATAAAAATCCGAAGGAGAAGTTAGGGCCAAAACACAACAACAAATGGAAAATATGCTATGGTATATACAGTGAAAAGGGGTTACTGTATTCAGGTTAAGTGGGAGAAAGTGGCTGAAATGGAGATCGAGGTGACGTGTCCCCCTTGTTCTTGGCTCGATCATAACTCGATTAACATTTTTCTTGGCCTCGATGTGGAAACGTTTTGGGTTCGCACGTGACTTCCTTAAGTTGACTCTGCTTTCCTCTTTTCCCCACACCAAGTGTCCACAGTATTGATCAAGGGTACCTGAAAAACCCAAAACAGAGCAAAAACTTAAATTTTTGTTAAAAGAAAAACTAGACACGAATTGAAAGTTTTTTTATGTACAGAGATTGACATGGGATTTCCTCCCAAGTGTCTTGTTTATAGTCACTAAGCTTGACTTCCTGTTTAAGCTCTAGTGACCTTGAGACAGTCCTCCAAGGAGAACTGAGATCCTTTTACCAGGTTTTCTTCCTAGACTTATCCAACCATCATTGTTCGGGTTGATTTAGTAGTTCACTTTTAACCCCTTATCAGGTTCCACAACAAGTGTGATTGCTCTATCAGGCAGAATTTCCTTGATTATGAATTTCCTGAGGCGTTTTGGGTTTACATCCCCTAGATAATCCTCGAGCATTAGGCTGAATAGAAACACTTGATCACCCCTCCCGAGGTCTGTTGTTGGGGGTTTGAAGGTCAAAACTGTTTTTAGAAGAGGTTATGCCCAGAGTAGGCTTCTGAGGTGAGATGTGATCAAGCTGGTGCTCGAGCTCATAATTTCCTTCTTCTGAAATGGGCATTTTTCTCTTATTAGGTGTTATCCCCAGTTTTATGGTTTCTTCTAACTCTGCAAAAACTCTTGCACCTGGTTATTTGACAACCCCAAATTCTTCTTTATGCTATGAATTCTTTTTTGGGTCCTTTATTAAATCATACTCCAATGAGTCACTACTTGAGTACCCATCTTCATGATTGTCCTCATACTCCTCATTGATACATAATGGCTGACCTTGGATTGTAGGCTTCTTTGTTTTGTCCTTGATGTTGAAAATCACCTTTGAACCATTTCTCAGTTTCAACCTGATGTTTCCTTTCTAGACATTGATCACAGCTCCAACCGTAGCTAAGAATGGCCTTCCCAATATCAGTGGATCTTTTGGTTCCATGTTCATATCCAACACCACAAAGGCTGTGCGTATCTTTACACTCCTAATCTTGATGGGTAAGTTCTCCAGAAGTCCATGAGGGTTCATGATGGATTTTTCAGCCAAAATCAGATTTATGTTGGAAGCCTTATACTCATTGAACCTCAACTTTTTGGCAACTAAAAAGGGCATCAAATTGATGGATGCTTCTAAAACACATAGACACTTGTTGAAGGTCAATGGGCCTAGTGAGCATGGTAGAGTGAATGAACCAGGGTCTACTTGCTTCTTTGCTATGATGGCATTGAATTCATCATTTGGTACCAACATTCCTTGAGCTTCACCCTCTTTCATGGATTTCTCAAAGATTTTTGGGTATTTCACCATTATCTCCTTCTTGAACCATGATGAATGGAAACTTTGGAATATAAGGTGGTGGAACAAAAAGTGTTTCCTTCTTCTTTGAAACATATAACTTTTCACCAAAAACAGACTTGGCTCTGGCAGCTGACTCTGGTTTTGTCCACGTAAAGGAATCAGTTTTTCCAGAATCTGCAATTTCAGCTCCATTTAAACTCAAATCCCCCAAACTTGAAGTACATTGTCCTCAGTGATGTGAGTAGGGCAAGTGTTAGAAGAAAGGTTATGGGTATTCCCCAAGAAGATGGCATTGACATGTGCATACTCCTTTAGGTTTAGAATTGATTTCCCGGAAGTTGACCAATTATAGGTGGAGTAGAAACAAAAGGGGAAGCAGACTTGTTTTCCAAAGCAGTAACCCTTGAGTTCAGAGCTTCAAGTTTTGCATCTATGGCGTTAAATGAGGAGTCCATCTTATGGTGGAGGTCACCAAACTTCTTAGATGTTTCCATTGCACTAGTTGGTTCGACCTTGTAGAATTTGTTGTAACATTGCTTCAATGTTGGAAGGTAGAGATTGAGGTTGGTTGGAGGTGAAACCACGAGGTGCTCCTCCTTGTTGATGCTGTGAAAACCCATTATGAGCTTGTTGCCTAGGTGCAAAACCGTGATGCTGTTGTTGACCATAGTTGATGAAGGGTTTAGCTTGTTGTTGCTGTTGAGGTGGTGATGACTCTGAATTTGCATGGTTTTTACATATCATTTAGCATCAATTATGAGGTCTTTAGGCGTGCATACATCACATTTATAGTTGATTTTAGTAAGTTTGTGATTTTTAGGACTTTTGCATTAGAATTTGCATATGCACGCATTTTGGAGATTTTTCAGGACTTTCAGGAGTTTTCGGGAAAGATTTGTGAGATTTTATAAAAGCGGCACTTAACATGGAATGGAGCAGGACTTAGCGTGGAATGGACTGGCACCAAAACTGGATCTATCTCCTCTCTACCTGGATCGATCTCTACCTCACTCTGATCGATCTCACCACTTCGTCTGGATCGATCTCACCAAGCTTCACACTGCAACATCTGGATCGATCCATATCGATCTCACCTTGTCCCAACACACGTCCATATCGATCCCACACTCACCAAGATCGATCTCTTCTTCAACACCTGGATCGACATCTCCTAGAAACATGATGCCTGGATCGATCCCAACACCTTTCCTGGATTGATCTTAGGTACTTAACTTCAGGATTGTTCCCACTCTCAAATGCGTCTCAACTTGGATCGATCTTGATGCTTACGTCCAAGCTCTCAACACTTTAGGTCGATCACGCACCAGCTCAAGCTCCGACCCGACCAACTCAATTCTGGATAGCACCTGAACCAAGACCCAAGATCCAAGACAATGATTAGCTTTTGTCTTTAGTGCGATTTATGGCTTTCCTCTGCACACTATAAAGCCATAACTCGCCTCCTTTTGCAGAAGCTTAGTTTTTCTTTCCTTTTTAGGTTTTGTCTTATGTTTTTCATTCTCTTTGTTGTTCTTCATGTTCTTGGTGTAAAAACCATATTTCTTTTAAGTTTCAAGTTAATCTACTATTTTTCCTTTACTTTCTTGCTTATCTTTAGGTTTTTGCTTATCTGGTGCATGTTGATTTACGTTTTAAGCTAATCTTCTGTTTTAGTTTGTTCTTCATCTTTGTTTTTACTGTTTCATTGTTGTTCTTAGTTTATGGGTTTGTGTTCTTGCTGTTCTTCATCTGTTTAACCTTAGATCTGCATGTCTAGCTTTGAAATCACGATTTCTGTTTTCTCTGTTTTCATTTCCATGAGTAGTGAGTAGTCCATTAAGTTCCTGAGGATGGGTAGACTAGGGTTGATGTTCTGGGTTCACCTTAGTATCTAAGTTGTTTGTCTTTAAATTCCTTCTGTTTCACCTGCACGTAATGCTGATTGTATTTCTTCCTGGGAAGGACTGAAAACCCGCCCCTAGGCTCTTCAACACTTTACAGTGATTCATTGAAGATGTCCGGAACTAGGTGATTTCAGAGATTCGTTTCCCCTTCTAAGGGATTAGTTGTTTGGGAAGCTTATTGGCTATAGTAGATTGTTGTTCATGCCTGCTCAGTAGAACTATCTATAACGGGAGTTAAATATGTGATTGCTTTGCTTGAAATTGATTTCCAAGGGATTGGAATTGGTTGCTTATGTTTCTACTGTCTAGGGGTTAGCTCATTGTATGAGGTATGTTAGGTACTTAGGTAGTTCATGATAGATCCTTAGTCAATTGCCCTAGTCCTCATGAACTGCTTCACATTTGTTCATATCTTTTACTCTATCTACTTTTTCTCTGTTTTTGCATCTTAGTCTTCTATGCTTCTATTTTCTATTACTGCACTTTACTTCCAGCATGTTCACTGCACTTAGGACATGTTAGTAAAACATCCTTTTAACTGCTTAGCTTGACTTTGAAGCATCCATTGCATTCTAGATTGTTAGTGCACTCCCATTTGGATTGATAACCCATCTGTACTACAATGATGGGTAATTGATACCCCTTAGGACTTCAAAATCCTACTATCAATTTGGCGCCGTTGCCATTTGGGATTTGTTTACTACATTTTGGATTTTGGATCTTTTCCGATCAAGCTTCTTTTACATCTTTACTAACCTGTCTACCTTTGTTTGCTTTATTTTCAGGTACCTTCTTAGCAGTGTATGAACCTGAGAAGCAGATGACCAACTGACTTGATTCCTTTCGTTGACGACATCAGAGCTCTTGAACGAGAATACTCTCGCGCAAGACGTGAACACGAATGTGCGGAACACTTGAGACGGATGAACTTACAAATGGCGGACAACGCTGACAGAGATAACTAGAACACCATATGTGCTGGTGACAACCCCAACACTCACAACATCAGACATGGAATCAGTCCACCTGCAGTTCAGAACAACAACTTCGAGATCAAGCATAGTCTCATTGCAATGGTGCAGAGCAGCAAGTTCCATGGATTACCTATGAAAGATCCACTTGATCACTCGATGAGTTCGATAGGTTCTGCAGCCTCACAAAGATAAATGGTGTAAATGACGATGCTTTCAAACTATGCCTCTTCCCTTTCTCTTTGGGTGAGAAGGCACACCTATGGGAGAAGTCACTCCCAAGGAACTCCATCACACCCTGGGATGCATGCAAGAAGGCATTCCTTGCAAATTTCTTCTCAACTTCAAGAAAAACACGCTTGAGGAATGACATTTCATGGTTTGCACAGAAGAATGTTGAAACCTTCTCTGAGGCATGGGAGCGTTTCAAGAACTGTACTATGCAGTACCCCCATCACGGATTCAGCAAAGCTTCCCTGCTCAGCACCCTCTACAGAGGTGCCTTGCCTAAGATAAGAATGTTGCTAGATACTGCAAGTAATGGGAACTTCCTCAACAAAAATGTGGATGACGGTTGGGAGTTGGGAGTTGGTAGAGAACCTCGCCCAATCCGATGGGATTTACAGTGAGGACTATGATAGAACACCTCGAGGTAGTTGTAGTTCTGATGATATCACTAAGAAGGAGATCAAGGCACTAAATGAGAAGTTGGACAAGTTACTACTGGGTCAAAAACATCAAGTTCACTTCATCTACGATGAAGAGCAACTTCAGATTCAAGCTGCCGAAGCTCAACAACAAGAAGAAATGTGCTATGTGCAGAACCAATGGGGTTACAACAACGGGTACTTTAACTACTCTAACAACCCTGGTCTTTCTTACAGAAGCAACAACATATCTAACCCACAAGACCAAGTGTACCCACCTTAACAACAAAAGAACTCTCAACCTTTCAACAACTACAACCATAATAGAGGTTACTTCCCAAAGCAGCAACAACAAAATGGTTTTCAACAACCACAACAACAACAACTTACTGGTGCACCTCTTGGTTTCTAATCTAACCAACCTCCTACTCAACCCTTCAACATTGAAGCTACATTACAACAACTTATCCAAGGCCAAGCTACTTATGCAGTGGAGACATCAAAGAAGTTTGGCGAAATCCAACACAAAATGAATACATCCTTCAGTGCAATATATTAAAGATAGAAACTCTGAACTCCAGGATCACCACTCTTGAAGGGAAAACCGCATCAACTTCAACTTCTGCGAATGATCATCTACCAGGAAAATCTGTGCAGAACCCAAAAGACTATGCTAACATCAATGCCAT
>OVBE01001745.1:0-34517 GCA_900406425.1 Iberis pinnata
TTGGTTGCCAAGACATTGGAATTGATTGTTAATTGAGCTACTGTCTAGGGGTCAGCTTATTGTTTGAGGTATGTGAGGTACCTAGGTAGCCCAGGATGGATTCCCAAGTCAGTTACCCTTTGTCCTCAGGAACGACNTCAGCTTGACTTTAAAGCATCCAACACATTCTCACTGCTTAGTTCTTTCCCATTATGGATTGACAAAAACCCATCCATACTACAACGATGGGTTGATTGATAGCCCTTAGGAACACAAAATTCCTACTATCAACGAGCGAGTGGTGTTGGAAACCGGCGGTTGGTGTTCGTTGTCCGACATGATCCTGAAATGAAAAGACTCAAAAGAGAATGAGTTTCATAACAATTCAAGACATAACAAGCGATGGTTTATCAATAAGCAAGCAATGCCAACAAAAGTTAACAAGAATTATTGACATAGAAACCAAGCATATCACATGAACAAAGAATACTAATAGAAGATTAACAAGAATCAAATGCGGAATAGATTAATCAAGGCATAAAGAAGCAATGAGCAATGATCGAGCATGCCTAGTTACAACTAGCAAGAATCAAGATAGTTCAAGGATAAACTAACCAAATTATGGATTGAAAATCAAATTTAAGCAAGTTATCAAGAGAGATAAGCAATGGTGAGAAATGATTTAGAGCAATACTAATCAAAATTAGCAAAAAATCAAGTATAAGAACCATCAAAAGGCCAATATGCAAATGACAACAACGTAGAAAATGAAAGTATGAATTAGGAACCTAAAACAACACGGTTGAGCGACAACATACATTCTTAAACCAATCACATAGATCATTTACGCACAATCAATCACTCAAATTCGGATATCTAGCAAAAACCTAAATCCCAAAATCAAAATTCCACAATCTCAACCTAACTCAATCAAATCAACATGCATTGGCCAATACTTCCTAGATAGTCATTCCAACAACCAAATCGATCAAAATCGAGCTTACCCAAACTTGCCCTAATTTTTGGAATGAAAAGATGTGAAATCGATTGCATACGTAGGAAGTGAGATGAGGTGAAGAGAACCGGATTAGGAACGAAAAACAAAGTGGATTTGAGCCAACAAACGTGAAAATCAGTGGAGATTTGAAGGACATGGAGGTTTGGAGGGCTGAGAGTGTTTGGAGTTTGGAGAAAACAAGAAAGAGGTTTTAGGGTAAAAATCGCGTGGAAGGAAGAATGGGGGTGAAAATCGATTTAAATCGAATGAAATTGGTTTAGGGTGCAAAATCTGATCTAAATCAAATGAAATTTTGATTTACCTGGGGAAGTGCTCGATCGAGCGCCTATGTGCCCAATCGGGAACTTATGCTAAAATTTTCCAGGGAGAACTGCCTGATCCGGCGCTGTGGCGCTCGATCGTGCAGTCTTCTCGGAGTCAAAATCCATCCAATCTAGCCCGATCGAGCACCAAATCCGAAAATAGAGACATGTTTCATGAAATTCCTAAATCACATAAAACTCATAGCTAAAAGTTAGCAAGTTAGTAAACATAATAAGACTGACTCAAAACTAATAAATAACTAAACTAAAACACAAAAACAGTGGGTTGCCTCCCACTCAATGCTTATTTAACGTCTATAGCTTAACAATACTTACCTCTAATTGGAGGTAGAATCAACAAGAGGTATTTTAGTTACCTATGTAAGCTCTGAAGTAGCTAAATAAGGCTTCATCCAACGAATTCACCACCAGCTCAGTTATACAAGATAACAGCTCTGTAAGGTTTAACCTCTTTGATCACAATGGTCTAGACCACCTAGATTTCAACTTACCAGGGAAAAGCTCCAGGCGAAAATTGTAGAGCAACACCTAATCACCTGGTTGAAAATCGCGGGGAATGATCTCTTGTCATGTGCAGCTTTGGTCCTTTCCTTGTAGATTTTAAAGTTCTCATAATCGAGATAGCGAATCTCTTCTAATTCATGAAGTTGTATGAGACGTCTTTCTGTTGCGGGCTTCATGTCAAAGTTCAGCAACTTGACAGCTCAAGCAACTTTATGCTCTAATTCTACAGGTAAATGACAAGCTTTTCCATAGACTAGGTGAAAAGGAGTAGTACCTAAGGGGGTCTTGAATGCAATTATGTAAGCCCAAAGAGCATCATCTAGCTTCAAAGACCAATCTTTTCTGGATCCAGTCACCATTTTCTACAAGATGACTTTGATTTCTCTGTTAGAAACTTGTACATGTCCACCAATCTGGGGATGATATGGTGTAGCGACCTTGTGGTTGACTTCATGCTTCTTGAGTAACCCATCAAAGACCCTATTTATGAAATGAGAGCCTCCATCGCTGATGACTATTCTAGGTACTCCAAATCTAGGAAAAATCAAAGATTTAAACATCTTCAACACAACATTAGAATCATTAGTGGGGCTAGCAACCGATTCAACCCACTTAGAAACATAATCAACAACAACAAGGATATAGAGATTCTTATGAGACATAGGGAAAGGACCCATGAAGTCAATTCCTTACACATCAAAAACCTCTACTTCTAAGATGAAGTTCGGAGGCATCTCATTGCGTTTTGAGATGTTTCCCTATCTTTAGCATGAATCGCAACAAGAGATGAAAGCATGAACATCTTTGAACATTGTAGGCCACCAGAAACCTGCTTGAAGCACCTTAGAAACAGTCTTGAGTGCAGCAAAGTGACCAGCATAATCAGAATCATGGCAATGGTATAAGACATTTTTAATCTCCTTCTCATGCAGACACCTCCAGAACATTCCATCTCAATAAAACTTGTAAAGATATGGTTCATCCCAGTAATAGTTTCTGACATCACTTAAAAATTTCTTCTTTTGGTACCCCTGTAAAATCATGTGGTTCAACATCAGCAGCCAGATAATTAGAAAAATCACGAAACCAATGAGTAATTACTGCAGATTTAGTAAGTTTAGGGGTAGAATGATTCTCATCCGCTCTTGTGCTAATGGCATAGATTTGCTCTTCAAGTAGACTATCATCAATGGGAACATCATCCTCCACTCTTAGTTTGGAAAGGTGATCTGCAACTCCATTCTTGATTCCTCTTTTGTCTTTGATCCTGTAAAAGCAAAATCTAACGTAGTAACATGGGTTTAGCATCTTTTTTGTTCAGGAGATACCTCAAATATGTGTGATCGATGTGGACTACTACTCTGGATCCTACTAGATAGGATATGAACTTCTCAAATGCAAAGACAATGGCTAGTAATTCCTTCTCAGTTGTGGCATAATTGCATTAAGCTCCATCTAGCGTTCTTGAGGCATAATAGATGACATGTAGTTTTTTATCCTTTAGCTTTCCAAGAACAGCTCCAACTGCATAATCGCTGGCATCACACATTACCTCAAAAGATAAATCCCAGTCTGGTGGTTTAACTATCAGAGCATTCACTTGAGCTCCCTTAATTGCGAGAAAAGAGCTTTTGAATTCATCATCCCATTCAAATTTGACTTCCTTGCACAAAAGCTTTGTAAGATGTCTAGCAATTTTCGAGAAGTCCTGAATGAATCTTCTGTGAAAATCTGCATGTCCTAAAAAGCTGCGTCTGTCTTTTATAGAATTGGGTGCCTGCAAGTTAGTCATAACATCTATTTTAGCTCTATCTACCTCAATACCTTTCTCGAAAATCTTTTGTCCTAACATAATCTCATTTTTCACCATGAAGTGACATTTCTCCCAATTAAGTACCAAGTATTACTCCCAGTTGAGTACCAAGACAAAAAAACCGTCCATGAATACTTCCATGATGTCTTCAATTAGATCAGTGAAAATAAACATCATGCATATCTGAAAAGTTGTTGGGGCATTGCACAATCCAAAAGGCATTATGCGATATACATAAATACCAAATGGACATGTGAATATCGTCTTTTCTGATCAACTGGGTGAATAGGAATATGAAAGAAACCTGAATGGCCATCTAAGAAACAATAGTAAGGGTGATTAGCCAATCTCTCAAGCATTTGGTCAATAAAAGGTAAAGGAAAATGATCTTTGTGAGTAGCAGCATTCAATTTCCTATAATCAATAAACATCTTATGACATGTAACAGTTCTAGTGGGAATCAATTCATCCTTATCGTTCTTAACAACTGTTATACCCTCTTCTTAGGAACAACATGCACATGACTAACCCAATTACTATCTGAAATAGATAATTTATACCTGCATATAGAAGTTTCATTATATCTTTCTTAACAACATCTTTCATATTAGGATTTAAACGTCTCTAATGTTCTATAGGAGTCTTAGATTCATCTTCTAAATGTATCTTATGCATGCAAAATCCGGTGAAATTTATGTGATATCATCTAAGGTGTAACCTATAGCTATACGATACTTTCTCAATTGACACAAAAGCAAGGCAATCTCTACATTGTTCAAATCAGCATTCACAATCATAAGGTATGTAGAACTAGGACCTAGAAATGCGTACTTGAGCCCTGCTGGGAGGGTTTTAAGTTCCAGATTTGGAGCTTTCAGCTCGCTCCATGGATCATAAAGAGGTGCAAGGTACAATTTAGGTAAAGGCTTGGCAGCTGCCTCCATTAATGCCACATAATCAGTCATCTCCTCAATTCTCCTACTAGCGTCAAACATCTTGGTAAGACCTATAACATCATCACTAAGGGAAAAATGCGCATCAATAGCGTCAGTCAAAGCAATCTCTAAGGGATTATCAAATAAGAAGTCATCAGTAACTCCCTCTACAGTTTCAGCTACGGTATCAACCCATAAGGATTTGGCATTTAGGGATGGTTTCTTCAAAACTTCTTGTAAACTGAACTTCATTACCATGTCTCCAAAGTGAAGATCAATCTTGCCTTTCTTCACATCTAATATTGCTCCAGCTGTAGCCAAAAAAGATCTTCCCATAAAGAGAGAATTTAGGTTCTTCTCCAAGCTCCAGAATCACGAAATCGGTTCGTACAAAAGTTGTTCCAATCTTGAATGGTAGGTTCTCTAGAAATTCAACATGGTACTTCACAGAAAGATCAAAAATAACTAATGAAATCTTTGTACCCTTAATGTCTGTCATCCCCAATCGCTTAGCTACAGAGAAAGGCATGAGATGTACACTAGAACCCAAATCGCATAGAGATCAAGAAAATGTGATGTCTCCAATCTCAACTGATAGAACGAAACTACATGAATTTTCAATCTTCTTAGGCATTCGATTTTGTAGAATAGAGCTATACTCCTCTGTAATCATCATTGCACCTTCTTCTAGTGAAAGCTTGCTTGTAACCATGCTTTTGACATACTTCTTCAGGTACGGAATCATTTGGAAAGCATCAGAGAATGGGAGTCTCACACTCAATTCCTTGATCATCTCTTTGCACCTTACATCCTGTAAGTCTTTTCTGGAAGTTTTAGGTTTCACTAGGTAAGGCACCTAGGGTTTGTAGACTCTAAAGGGAATCAGATATGTTTCAAAGGAGGGATTGAGTGATTTCCTTTATTTTTTTAAACCAGCTTCATATTCTCGATCGGGCAAGGAGTTCCCGATCATACACTTTTTTCAGAGGTGTCCTCGATTTTAGGATCGATCGGGCTTCAAATGTGCCCGATCGATCAAATTCCCCTAGATTTTTTCATCTAATTGCCTGATCGGCAAGGAGTGCCCGATCGTTCTCTTCCTCCAAAATTAGACTGCTCGATAGGGCAAGGAGTGCCCGATCGTGCAGTCGTGTTTGAATCTTTTTCCAACTTCTTAAAATCTGCATCATGCTCAGATTCATCCAAATCTTCAACCAATCCTTCCACTAACTTATCATTTCCATTGTTATTGGGTAAAGATTTACCACTTCTTAGCATTATAGCGTTCACATACTCCGGTTTCTTTGGATTAGCATCAAATTTCCCAAGAAGAAACCCAACTGATCTCTTTACTGCTTCAGCAATTTGTGCAACTTAAGTATCAAGATGTTTTACATGTGTAGAGAGTGCTTCAAATTTCTGATTCAAATCTTTAACTTCTCTTTGGGACTATTTTTGTCCTTCCAAAATTTGTTTAAACATCATCTCAGTCGAGTTTCTTTGAAAAGCTTGAGTTGGAGGAGCTTGTTGAAAGACAGGCTGAGAGGTTTATTCAAAATCGTCTAGATTAGAGCTCTGCACATAGTTCATGTTCTTATTTCCTTGGAAACCACCACCTCCTAGGTTTTGAACAAACTTCTTACCAGAGTTTGGCACAAAAGGTTTTTGTTGAGTTGGGTAAACCTGATCCTGAGGGTTTTCCACATTATTGCTCCTCAAAGAGAGATTTAGGTGAGTCTTGTTAAAACGTGAATTATATCCCTGATTGTACACCCTTTGCCCTTGACTATTGATATACCTCACTTCTTCTTCAACAAAATTTGTCTCTTGTTCTTGGAAAGCAAAACAAGCAGCTTCTGAGTCATCAGCAAAACTCACATGTTTCTGGTTCTGGTTCTTTAGGAGTTGAGTAAGCATTCCTCTCATCTCTGAAAATTTCCCCTTCACTTTTGAAAGTTCAGAGTGGTCAGATACAGTCCCCTTAGTTCTTCTATCAAAGTCTGGGCAATTATTGATATTGCTAATTGCTAAGTAGTCTATCAAACGATAGGCATTTGGGACAGCTTTGGTCATGAAATCACCATCACTCGATGTATCTAAGGACATATGGTATTTCCAGTCAACTCCCCTATAGAAAGTGTTGAGGAGACTTACATCTGAGAAACCATGATGAGGGCAATCACGAAGATGTTCCTTGAATCGCTCCCAGGCTTCATAGAATGATTCCACTAGACTTTGCATCAATCTTGCAATCTTGTTTCTTAATGTGTTGGTGTGAAGAAGTGGTTGAGAAACTTAGCTTTGCAGTCATCCAAGTAACAATAGAACCAACATGTAGAGATTTCAATCAGCAAAGCGCTTTCTCAGCTAGAGAATGACGGAACAAGCTGCAGTGCATAAAATCGCGTAATACCCCATTGAACTTGGTAATACTGCAGATCTCCTCAAAGTTGTCAATGGGATCCATGGGGTGCTCTGTTGGTAAACCACTAAACTGGTTGTTACAGATCATCTAAACGAGCTGAATGAGAAATTGGTACTCCCTTCCCTGAGGTTGTTGAGGTTGGATGGGATTCCTGTTAGCGTAGAATGCTTCAAGATTGTTGAAGGAACCAACTAGATGGTGGTTCTAAGGATTGCGTTGATTAGCAACTCTTTCCGGATCGCCATACAAGATAAAGTTTCTTGCATCGACATTATGAGGAATTGGGTTCACCGATGGTATTTGGTTTCCATCAGCTCTTGGTTGGCCTTGTGTCACTTGATTGCCGTTAGGTCCTCCTCTTTCTTGATGGATAATCAATTGATTAAGTCCAAGAGGAGGTGGATCGATTTGACTTCGGGTGCGACCAGATTTTTGAGATCAACGTTATCATCCATTGAGTTACATGAACTTGCGTATTTCTTAGCTTTCCGGTTTGAGAATTCTAACTTTGCAAGTTCTGCGTTACTAAGGCTGAGAAATTCATAGCATTTGTCAGATCTTCTGATCATGCACATGTAAAAAAAATAAGAAGAAATAACGAGATGAGTACTTTAAAAGAAAATCTTAGACTAGACTCTAAATAAAACTTAAAAAGGCAATATTGGTCCCAGAAATGGCGCAAAAATTCTAATAGGCTTAGAATTTAATCATATATTAATACTGTAGAGAACATATCACTATAGCAGAGCAAATGGTCAAATCCACAGAGACCTGACAGCACACAATTCAGTTTAATCTCAAATCAAGCTAAGACGAAATTAGTAGGTTGTTTGTACTGGAATCAAAAAATAATTAAATAAAACGGTTGTAAATGATTAAATAAAAGTGTCCAGAAATAGGCAATCCAAAGGTAGTCAAATTTAAATGTCAGGTTATCATGCAAGGATTTTTGTTCGAAAATAGTTCTCAACTCAAAAACATAAACTAGATTAATCTCCTCCCGAAATATTAATCCCTATATTCAAATTACTAAAGACAAACTCCCGCCGTATTTAGATTATTCAAATATGCATTACAATTCAGATTTGATAAGTTCATAAACCCCTAAGAAAATACTCTCGCAAGCAAATTCATTTACTCATCTAGATTATGTCAGAATTCTAAACCAAATCCCTTTGTGTTTATCAACATCTTATCAAGAACTAGGTGATCAAGCTAATTCATGCATTAAGTTCAAATCTAGACTGAGAAACCTAACAAATTCAATCCCTTTATGAATAACCCTAACAATCAAACATGATTTCCCTGGGAAAACCTAAAACCTAACTAGTGAACTACTCAGACAATGCAAAGCAAGAAAAATTTAATATCAAAGAACAACACATCATAAATAAGTATAGATATATTAAAAAGGGTTCAAAAATTCTTCTCCAAAATACAAGGTTATGAGATTCTTCTCCCTTAGTAAAAATTCAAAAGTTATAAAAGTGTCTCAAATAAAACCTAAGCCATAAGGATTTCATAGTGTCAAAAATAAATAATTAAAATAATGGAAAATTGATAAACTTGAGGACTTGAGTGCAAAAATTGGAAAATCTTCATTCTTCTTCGGGTGGAGGGATCGATTGAACAACATAGGGATCGATCAATCTCTTCTTAAAACTGCACGATCAATCTTTAAATTTCCCGATCGATCTCTTTAGCCGAAAAATTCCATGGGGGAAATACTCGATTGGGAAATGGAACGCCCGATCGTGCACTTCTTTATCTGATGTGCTCGATCGATCTCTTAGGTGCTTGATCGATCATTTCTTCTGAATCCTGGTAATTTATTTTGATTTGCTCTGAAATGCATTCTTTGCTCTGAAATGCATTCTTTGCTCTGAAATGCATTATTTGCTCTAAATCGATATGAACACTTAGAATCCTGAAAATGTACCAAATTTTCAAGGAAAACGTAATACATAATAACATACATTAATGTCCACTATTGCGCATTAAAACATAGTAATATCACCCATACGCTATGGTATTAGGGAACATGCTTTGATATTCGGACTGGACTGTAAAATTATCCACTGAACTATTAGAAAGCCGGAGGCATCAACTTTTTGAAGAAATATTTTGGCACTGGTATAGTAAGATATCAAGACGTGGAAGCCAAGGTTCAGGAGGGAATACAACCTTCTCGTGATATGTTGAGGTTGTTGGTCTTGTATTTCCGGTCAAGTATTATTCTCGGGCAGAGAAAGACCGGTAAGGATGCCCCTTCCGTGGACGAATTCTTTCTTAGAGTAGTCGATGATCTCAACTTATATAGCACATTCCCTTGGGGTAGATTATTTTTTGATTACATGTTGAAACAAATTTCTTACACTATGGCTCATTTTGGAGGGAATGTGAAAGAAGATGTGATATGGCCAATTATAGGTTTCTGCATTCCAATGGAGGTAAGTCTTTTAAATAAATTTTATGAGTTTTTTCATCTATTGTAATGTTTATAGACAATGTGATACTGACACTTCTTGTACTTTTTAACATTTTTTCTCTTAGCATTTGAGGCCATTAAGAAATTAGGGGTTAGCTTCAGAGAGTTGGTTGAAGACGTAGACCCAACATGTCCAAAGATGTGGAAAGCAAAGTTCAAGAAGGGTGAACTGAAAAGATTTCAACTATCGTAAATAAATAAGGAAACTTGGTAATACTAAGGTTAGTTTTCCGCTTAAAAGATTATGTGATATGCATTTATGGTTTATTATGTATTTGATATGCATTAATGGTTTATTTTTTAGGATATTAAAAACATCTTGACTGTTACTAAAGAGGAACAAACTCTACTAGATAGGATTACGGAACCAGAGGACATTATGGATAAGGATGACGTGATTGTTGAGAGCTGGATGAAGAGGTTTTATTGAGGAGGTGTTGTACGGTTTGAAGATATGCTGGAGGAAGATATGGCTGCCCGAGAAGCCCTTCTCCCTGGTAATGGTGGAATAGAGACAAGAGCTCAGAAAAGAGCCAGTAATGAAGGAACATATATGACAGTGAAAATGAATGAACTGGTTGAACTCTTTAACAACTTCAAGGAAGATATGGGAGAGCGAATGAAGAAGATTGAGGAAAAGGTTGGAGAGTTTGACTCAAGAATTTCTAAGCTTATGTGCGGGAGAAGTTAGCTGGTAGGAAGGCAGATGTGGAGGAAGAGAAAAGGCCAACGAAGAGGTCAGAGAAGTGAATTGATGTTGCTTTTGGTTATAAATGAAACTAATACTACTTTTGTTTTGTACTTAAACTTATGTTGCTTTTGGTGTGTACTAAACTTGATTTTGCTTTTTTTTTCTATTAAAACCTAAACTTATGTTGCTTTTTGTTGTAACTAAAACTTGTTTTGATGATGGTTTGTAGTAAAACTAGTAAATTTGGGAAAATTGGGAACTTTGGCAAAACTGAAAAAACAAGAAAAACTGGGAATACTAGAAATACTAGAAATACAACATAACATAAGTCTTAACACAACATAATTTAGAGATCTCCATAATTTATCTCATACACGGGGAATTATCTTCTTGAGCTTAGCAACCTCTGTAAGCATTTTGTCCAAATGTTGCCTTAAGTTGCGAACTTCATCCTCAATTCCGATAACCCATGGTTGACGGAAGTGGAAACCATCATTTTGTCAGTTTGACATAGTTACACTCAGTTTTATTTATTCAAAAAAATTATATAAAATATGAGAAAAATTCAAAATAACCTTGAAATCCTTGCAAGTCCTTCGACATGGTAAGATATCCTTATCATTTGGATTAGTAGAAACTTCTTTGTCCACATGGACAAAAAGTTGGAATCATTTCGTCTTCGGTTGGTATCTTGATATAATTTGATGGAAAATAGTGAGAGAGGTAGTAGAGATAGAGAAATAATGCGAGAGGGAGAAAGAGGAGAAGAGAAATTATAGATGCAGAATCTATTTTTTGAGTTTTGAGAGAGCCCGCCAAAAAATTTCAATGTTTTCTCCAATATTTCGAATTTTTTAGGAGAGCCTGCCTAAAATTGAAAACCTATTTAGTGCCCAAATTTGGAAAGCTGAGAAAACTAGGAAATTTGGAAAAACTAGTAGATATACTAATAGAGAAAATTTAACTTAGCATAAAATTTAACACATCATAAGTCTTAATACAGAAAATTTATCCGAAAATCATAAACATACAACATATCAATCACAGGGAATATGCTTCTTGAGCTCAGCAATCTTTGCACGAATTTCGTCCATTTCCCGCCTTAAGCGGCGAACCTCATCCTCAATTCTGATAACCCATGGTTGACGGAAGTGGAAACCGTCATCCTTGAAATATTTGCAAGTCTAGTACTTTCGGCCTAGCAAGAAATCATGATCTTTTGGATTAGTAGAAACCTCTACAGCGATTCTTTGTCCACAAGGGCATGAATCTGGAATCCTGAAGTGAGCATATGCAATGTAGTCAATCATGTCGAAGTGTTCCTTCATCTTCTTCCTTTCTCTTCTTTCTTGTTTCTCAACCCATGGACCATTTTATGTTGAGAGAGTGTTTGAGAGAGAATGATGCGAGAGAGAGGTGATACGAATGGATGGAGAATATTTGAGAGAGAAAAGAGTTATGATATAGAAATGGTAGAGAGAGAGGAGAAGAGATGATTTTAGAGTTTTTCTAAATCCTGCCTAAAATTCGAAGTGTTTCACACCGAAAAATTTGAAAATTTCACACCAAAATTTTTAAAGTCTGCTAAAAAATTGAAGTAGTTGTACAAAATTTACAAATAGTTGTACTTCTGGTGAATTTCAATTATTTTAGTGTTATATATAATTATATATTTTCTTTATTAGTTGTACAATGAGACATCAGATTTAAAACCATGATTATTGATGTTTTGCGTATTAAAAATGTCTATAAAAGTTGTACAATAAAATCCGATATTGATTAGTCTCATATTTAACAAAGTGACTATAGAAGTGTATGTTGTGTGTTGGGTTGTAGAGTACATATCATTTTGGAATATATCATTTTTCTTATGGGTTTTTAAATATGCTAATTTTGTTTCCAATTATGAGTTTATATAGTGTAACAACGTAATCTTCATAAATCAAATCGAATTTCAATTTCAAAACATAATACTAGTATTACACAGTTCTACATAGTTATACAAATAAAACAAAGTAATATTCAAACATATGTATTTCGAAATAACAACCATTGTAGGCTTTGTCTTGGACGCCTTTCTTTGTGTCCTTCCCCGACGTTCCCCAACTGATGGAAACCTTTTCATTTTCTTTCTTCCCCTATTTTCGATACGCTTTGGAGCCATGATCTTCATTTCTTTTATGTAATATGGGACGTCCCATTGACTCCTATCATGAACTACATAAATAGACCTATAATATGTCAATGCCCACAACTCTGTCCAATAGCATCTAGTGATCAAATATTCTACCTGGAAAACAGAATGACTACCATGGTTAGAGTATGAAATTTGGTTAGAATATATAATGTAAGCCGCTATTCCGTGGACACAAGAATATTTTTCAATGTTAAAGAACCTGAAACTGCAAATTTTGTTTCTAGATTCACCAAATACGGCTTCCCATTAGTATCTACGACATTGTATTCAAGGTCGAAAGAGTTGACCTCCGACACAATTAATTTTTTTTGCAACCGACCATGTTCCATGCACGTAATTCTCCACTAGAGGCACTAGTTACTGGATCCTCTAACGATTTCTTTTCTATGTTCATTAAACCAATCACCTATTTTTTAATGATTGTATCCAGAAAGGGTATTAAAGAGTACTTCCTCGCATCGTTGAACACGTTGTTCATCGAATCCACAATGTTACTTGTGTCGATATTGTATCTATCTCATGGAAACCAACACCTCGCCTACTTTTCTTTCTCACTACTTCCTCCACATACTTCGCAGCAGAAGGAAATCGAATCTTGAAAGCAGAATAAGCAGCAATGAATTCAAGCACTATGTAAATCCGAGTCATTTCCATAAATTTCCATTGAACAACTTCTTTGATGAGGTTAGTTGCATGACCTTTCACATTTTGAGAAAAATGCCAGATAAAATGAGCATGATGAGCCATCGGAAAAACATTAGCTATGGCATTGATGAGGCTTCCATTTATGTCACTCATAAAAACTAACTCCGATGAATCTGGCACAACAGTTTTGAACATCTCAAAAAACCAATTACAACTGTCCTTATTCTCATCATCTAGCACACCAAAGGCTAAATGATAGTGGTGCCGATTAGGATCACGGGCCGTTGCAAAAACAAGTTCACCACCATATCCATTTTTAAGAAAAGTAGCATCCACGGTTACAACTTTCCTCATCACTTTAAAACCTTCTATGCTAGCTCTCAGAGCGATGAACAAGTACTTGAATATGTTTAAATCATCCAATTTCACACTTGTTATTGTCCCTTCATTCATCTTCTCTAACATTTATAAATAATAATACAACATTTGATAACTTTTTTCATGAGTCCCAAAAACGTTGATAGCTTCATTTTTACCTCTCAAAACAGTGGAGTATGATATATTGACACCAAGTTTTGCCATACCAGATTCATGATACTTCTAGGAGGAGGAGTTTTCATTTGCCCTAGATAATCATCACGCAATAGAGATGCAACTAGTTGTGGCATGCCTTTCCTCTTTGGGTTACAATTACTCTAACTTCCATGAGAGCATGTATGAATCTTGTTGTATGTTCTAATAGAGAACATTTCGAAGTTTTTAATCTTCGCAGATCATAGTCCCCATTTACATCCTTCCTTAGGACATTTAAACACTAATCGCTCCTTATCTGATTTGACCAGCTTAAACTCAAAACTTTTCTTACATGCGCCTCTAATCCACTACTTCCTGCATTGCCTTTCTACTAACGAAATCTTGCTATATTTTCAAACCAAGACCATCTTCCCATTTCTCCATAAATTGAATTGGTTCCACAAGAGGTGGAAAATCTACAAGTCTATCACGTATTTATGTGTCTTGCGTATCATTATCCACATTGCCATCAACATTTTCATCCACATTTACTCCTTCACCGGCTTTTTCTACCATCTCCTCAATCGCCACTATCCCCACCTCATATTGTTTATCAACTTGATTGTTGCCACTATATGAAGTTATGGCTTTCTCTTCATCTCCGATTTCATCATCATTCGAATGCCACACCTCATAGTTCATACCTAAAGAACTTCGTTTGCCCGCTCTTAAAGTTGCTCTGAAAGTTCTGACATTTTAATGACCTCCACAAACAAAATGCACATGCGGTTCTCTTTATCAAGGGATCATATATAACCACAAAGGTCCTCATAATCAGAAATCGAGAATTTTTCGTCACACCCAACCAACAATGAAATGTAACTCAATTTCAATTTGACATTACTTTCATCTAGCGCGAGCTCTTTGCAGATACGTGCTTCTACCATTGAAAGACTTATCTCCTATATATCATTTTTCCATACTAAACAATATATTTTATCTTCGCATATGAAGTGTATGATGACATTGTTGTTCATTATATCCTGCCAAAACCATTGAATACCATCCATTATGCATAGATAAATCATCCCAGCAAAATTAATTCGTATGCAGAAACTTTTACAATTGTATCAGTATTACTAGTTATACCACAATTATCAGTAATACTATTTTCACTAGTTTTCCTCTCGTACCCTTATTGATTTTTATATCTACATGCTATACGAATCGAACAATGCAACTATTCTCCTACTCAATTGGAGTCATAATGAACTCCAAGACCAATGTGCGACATCTAAATCCATTTAAATAAGGTTTTCCAGCTCATTCAAGAGTTTTATAATCGGGAAAAGCTTTGAACTTACCGGTTCTCCATTTTTTAATCGGCAAAATCAGGTAACCGAGGCAGAGCAGCTTTCAATTGGAAGAGGAGATCCAGAGTAAGTCGAGAATCAAATAAGTAAGCTCTCCCGCATCGTCTCTCTGGTGAACCAATCAAAATATCCATCAAAATAAAAGAGACTACAACCTCCAAACGCAACTCGAGATCTCAACACAACTCCCACAAAGCGCACAAATATTTGAGTTTAAAAGAGAAAATTGGGTAATAGAGTAGTATATAGTTTTATAATTTTCCAAAAGTACTTTATAAAAGTTTTTGTATTTAGGATTTTTTTTTCGTGAATGATGAATTTTTTGTGAATGATGATTGTGAATTATTCCCGTGAATGGTGAATTATTTGTGTGAATGATGAATGATATATGTGAATAGTGAACTGTTTGTGTGAATGAATAAAAATACTTATTTTTAAATAAAAAACAAAATACTTATTTTACAAATTAAAAAACAAAAGTGCATATTTTCCAAATTAATAAAGAAAAATACATAATTTACAAAAAATATATGTTTTTCTGTGAGGTTAATATTGTAATTTTAACATATTTAATGAAATGAAAGTTATATAAATTTGTTAGGGATATAAGACCACCTCCAATGTGTGGAAATGATGGGTCTTTAAACTCACTTTAATATTTTTTAATCCAAGCCCATATCTTAACGAGGAGAAGCATTTCTTTGTTTGGGATTTTTACAACCGTATCATGATTGGCGGTCTTGATTTTAAGAACTGTTTTTTTTCAACGGTTAATTTGGATTTTTTTATTACCAGATTTGGATTTTTTTTTGTAGGGCATGGCTTTCGGGTATTCGATTCGGTTCATGTTCTTCGGATCCTAAATTTTAATACACAATCAATACTTTTCTAATATTCGGTTCAGTTCCAATTTTGTCCTTGTCGGTTCCGGGTATTTGAAACTTGAAATACCAAAAAGTACCCGAAAATACAAAAAGTACCCAAAAACTAAAATACTCGAAATAGTTTAAAGATTTAATGCATTAATTTGTTAGTTTCATAAAACTTATGTTCAAATATTTCAATTAAAAGCGGATTTGGTGTAGCATATATGGTAAAAATTTGAATCGTAAAAAGATCTCAATTACTCCGTTTGTTTCTGTTAAAATTTTTAAATTTTCTTTTTCATTTGATTTTACTTTATTTTATGTATGTTTTAATTTTTAATATTTGTATAATTTATAATATAATTTTTTATTTAATTTTTTCAACTTTTTTTTAAGAATTCACTTAAAAATTCTACAAATGAAGGTCAAAAGTTACTAAATAAATTTAGAAATTCATAATTGGATATAATTAGAGAAATATTAATAAAATATATTTAAAGTATTTAAATAGGTTTCTCTTAGTTAAATGGGTTAAAAAGTGATTTAAAATGTTTGGAGAAGAATATAAGAGGAGATGTGTCTATTCCTTACATGTGATTAAAAATATTTTTTAAAAGAAAAACAAATATATATGCTCAACTGAAAAATATGAGACTTGGTCTTCTTCTAGCTTCGGTACCTCCGTCTCTCCGTTGCCTTCTTCCTCCGATCGGCGGTTCGATTCTCCATTTTCTCTATTCCGGCCGTTTCAGGTGCATTATTGTGCTCTCTTTTTCTCTTTTTTCTCCATCAAACTGTAAAAAGCTGTTGAGTGTTTTGTTTCGTCTCTAATCCTCTTTCTAAGTTTCGTCTTGAAGATATTCTCTCAGTACCATCGCTCATTGATTCTCTCGATGTATATTTCTCTATTTTCACATGAAATTTCACTAGTTCACGGAGAAGATATAGGTCGAATCTCGTGAAGGCAGCAAATATGGATTCTGAAGACAAATTGATGAAGAAAGCTAAAAGACGTGTTGATTTCAGACTATGCAAAGTTTCTGGGTACTTTTGATTATAACTACACACAATTTTTCATTTGTTTTTATTATAACTACACACTTTTTTTTCCTTTGATTTGTGATCAAGTTTGATGACGGAGATCATGGAGATTGAATCTGATAAGCCAACATTTCATGTATTGTTTATTCCGGGAAATCCAGGTTTCCATTATAATACCATATCTATACTAGATAATGAAGATTCTACAGTATTATATTTATACATACAATGGCTTGTAATTTTCAGGTGTTGTGTCATATTACAAGGATTTTTTCGAATCTTTATATGAGTTTCTTGGTGGAAATGCATCTATAGTAGGTATATTCGTTCTAGTCACTCCAGATTCAAGTTTGGTTTCTTTGATTGCATGAGTTTGATTGGTTCTTTAATGGTTGTGACTGGTAAATTTTGTTTTTGCATAGGTATTGGGCATATATCTCACACCAGCAAGGTATGATAACTTTGTTTCAGATTTTGCAGTGTGTATTGTTTAGTGGTTGCATTTATACTGTTCATATACTCTTAGTTTATGATAGCTTGGTTCGTTCTGTCGTGATAACTTGATTCACATTCTTTTGTTTCGCTTTAAGAACTGGGAGTCTGGAAGGTTGTTTTCGATGCAAGAACAAATCGAGCACAAGGTAACAAAAATATCTGACAGTGATCCTATATCCTAGTCATGTATTTCAAGTTAAGATCTCAATTTGTTAATTATTGTACAGGTTGATTTTATCAGACAGGAGATGGAAAGCGTGAAGGTTCCAATAATATTGGTAAGACAAATTGTGTCAGGTACACAATGGGTCACACATAACATGCTTCTATTGACATATTTCCTTCTTTTAAGCAAATATACAGATTTTCATGAAAATGTACTGGATTAAATCTTAATTGCTCTTGGTAGGTTGGACATTCTATTGGGTCTTATATATCCCTTGAAATATTGAAGAAGTACTCGGAGAAGGTATAGAATGATTCCTCTAAAAGTATTTTCCTCGATACCAGTTTCTCTCCATGCAATGTGATTCTCGTGATTGTTTTGCAGGTGGTATATTGCATTGGCTTATATCCATTTTTGACTCTCAACAAGCAATCAACAAAGCAATCACTAATTGGGAAACTTGCAATGTGAGCTTTCATTCTCAATATTTTATGAATACTCGAAATCAAAGAACCAACCAATAATCTTTCATTTTGATTGTCAAGAAATTGTTACAAATCATGTTTGCTCTTTCTGAAAATACCCAGAGACGAATAAGAAATTGTTGAAATTCAGGTCTTTTGTTCTGTCAGCTACAGCAAGTTTTCTGATTGCATTACTGAGACTATTACCTATGTGGGCTGCAAGTCGGCTTGTCTCCAACACAATTGGCGCTTCGTGGTCTGATACTGCTATTCAAGCCACTTGCAGTCACTTGACGCTGGTATTGTCTTTGTTCTCATCTTCTCTGATTTTAATGGGTTTTAATCTGATCCTTTATTCTCTCTTTATATTTCCTGTTTGCAGTATCAGACTATGCGCAATGTTCTCTTTATGGCAAGGACAGAGTTTAGAGAGGTACTCTTCTTTGATAATGCATCTTATGGAGTTTAGAGTGTCTAGCTATAAATTCAAAGTATGCAAGCAAACAAAAGAATGACAACAGATTTGTTAATTGCAAGCTCGTCAAGCTTGCACTATAGTTTATCTCCAATTAAGTAATTTAGTTGACGCAATGTTTCACTATTATTGTATATAAGCTCGCAGCAGAGCCAGATTGGGATTTCATGAGAGAAAACCAGAGCAAGCTTGCATTTTTATTTGGGATTGATGATCATTGGGGGCCTCTGCAACTCTTTGAAGAGGTTATTTAGTTTCCCCTTTCTCAGTTAATTAAAATGCATATTTTGACACATGAAGTAGAGTCTTCTCATAGAATCCATTGTCCAGATCTCAAAGCAAGCGCCGAGTACTTCCTTGTCTATTGAGAGGGAAGGTCACACCCACGGTTTCTGCTGCACGGTGGCTGGCTCAGAGTGGGTTGCACAACATGTAGCTACGCTGATCAATAACCTTGATTTGACATCTCCGGTAAAGTAAACTCCCACGTTGCATAAAACCGAATAAACTGGTCTGTGAATTTTGCATTCACAATCAGCAAAAGTACTTAAGATAAAATGTTTTGTTGATACTAAAACAGAGTAGTGTTGTAATTGTCTTGGAGATGGTTATGTAACTAAACTAGTTCATCACGAGCTTTTATATAGTTATCAATTAGTACCAACAAAAAGGAAGTTAGAGGAAATTTCAAGCCTAATTACCAAGAAATCGTAGGAGATTTTTCAACTCAAGTTTTTCTACATTGTTAAATATAAATGACTTTGGTAACTCTCGGTTAAAACAACCTAATCACAAATGCTAAACATCACTATAATTGAGGATCAAATTAGTATACTAAGGAAGTGGCTTTGTTCTATTGACATTCAAAAGTTCATATAAAGTAAGTAGCACCATCTCACTCGGGGTTGAATCTCCGCGCCTATTATACTATAGGAACTAGACATTAGTTGTGTCCCAAATGTTGACAAAATAAAAGTAAAAAATAGAACACTACACTTAGTGTGATTGGTCAGAAAAAATATTAAATCCGTAAAACACAAATCTTGAAATCTATTGTAGTGATGGAAAATCTCGTTATAACAGAAAAAGAGATTTTGAACATGGAAGGATGAGATTGCTTACGAAGGTTGAACAGAAAGGTGGCATTTAGTGAATGAGAAAGAAACTGACTTGTTTATTAATAAAGGAAGTAGATGCGATAATTAAATAAAAAATTTATTTTCACCCCTTAGTTAATTTATTCAACTAAAAAAAAAAAGTTAAAAGTATAATTTATTGAAGGAGGAATTAAATTCGTATTTAAAATTGTTACGTAACGCTCATTATCCTCAACTGCCTCAATTACTATTGCATTTATAATTGGTTTAAATGATTTCATTACTTCTCAAAACTATTGAAGCTATCTGAACTACCCCCACCCTCTCTTTAATTTTAACCAATTTTTACCCCTTTGCATTCTCAATAATAAAAAAGGACTAGATAGAATTTGAGAAATTTCATAAAATATCATAAAATCAAAGTTTTGTTTTTAAAATGTCATCAAACACAATTTTGTCCAAAAATACCTTTAAAAGATTTTTTTTTAAAACGACGAACATACAAAATAGATTAATTTTATATTTTTGGATTTTGATTTAATGCTGGTTTTATGGTTTTAAAATCAAGAATTTAAATTTAAATTTGGATAAAGTAGGTGTATTTTTGGGGAAAAATAAATTTTATTGTAAAACAAAATTTGGGAAATGTTATTTTTAAGAATTCCCCTTAGATTTTCTTAATCACCAATTATGTTTTTCAGTATTTTCTTTTAATCTTGCAGTTGTTGTGGACATAACCAAGTTTATCATGGAATTTTCTTTAGTAGGACCATGCACAATCCAAATAATATTCCCTCTGTTACGTGGAAAACCAAAACACTAATTATAAGTTAATAACATTTTAATAAACTAAATGAAATATTTTTATTTAGATAATTCATAGTAGAGAATTAGACTACCACCTCTTTGATGATTATCTCATATGAACAAGCATTGAGAAACACACATAGAAGCGAGTTCAAATTAATCTTACAGAATTTATTTCCTCATACTCTTAGAATTTTTAAAAATAAGATTAACTTCAATTTATTTAAATCATATTAAATATTTTTTTTTATCGTTTTATGTTTTATCTGTCCATTATAACATATTTCTTTAAAAACAAATTAACTATATTTTGATAAAAAGAGCTTTGTCCAGAAATCTGAATTATTATAACACAAGAGTAACACATGTTTTCTTCACATATTCACTCTAGCTAATTAAGATGGTTATCCAATCCCCACGATTGGCCAGTCTTTGTAGCTAAACTTCAGAAATTTGATGCTTAGAAGGTATATTTTTAGAGATTTTAACTACTATACACGGCCAGATAATCTAATGCACGAACTGACCTTCTAGCAAGATCAGCACGTACCAGAAATTTTTGTTTAAGATTATTGATACATCTTTACCTGTATGGGTTGTAGATGCAAACAATGTATTCACTTAAGTAATATTTGAATTTTGTGAAAAAAAAAACTAGGCATAGTTAGTAAAATAATAATAATAATAATATCTTCCATTGAAACCAAAGCTAGTGCTATTTACGCTCCACTTCAAAATTAAAGTTTAAAAATGGAGCGTGATTAGCACTACTCTTAAGACAACAACAAAGAAAGAAAGACAAACAAAAGTAGCGTTTGGAGAAAATCATTTTAGTTCCACCAGTTTTTATTGCGTTTGGTAGTAGCGGTTGGAGCGTTTTGATGAAGGAGATCAAGAAGGACAGTGCTTTGACATTTAGGACATTTAGGATTATCTTGAGAGAGCATAACATACATAAGACAACGAGGACAACCCACAAGAACCATTGAACTACTACTTGTTGTTATTGTCTCTATCTCTTCATTTGAAACGCATGAACTTGGTGAAGTCGTGTTAGATCGGCTTGGAGATCGAACCTGCAGACTCATATGATGAGAAGAAGGCTGAGAAAGATTCAGCTTTAGCTCCAGCTTAGGGACGTTCCCATTCTTCTTACTCATCTCTCTCTCTCTCTGTCTAACTCTTTAGGGACTTATAGAAAGAGGTTTTGGTTTTATTTGAGAAAGTCTTCTTCGTGTTGGTTCTGCTTTTTATACTACAAAACACACATATACTCTTTCCGGTCAACAATTAAATCAAAAATGTCTTATTATAATTTCAATACATAATTATATAAAATCGAATTTTAGTAAAAAGATACACAGACGTACATATATATTATATCTACTTGATTAAATTAATTACTTTTCCACACATATAGTCGTTTAGAAAATATGAAAACTCGTATCTATGATTTAGTCACAAGAACAGTTGTTTGCTTTTCTAAAATTTGGCTTCAAAGTTTTCGACTGCTTTGTATTTTGAGGAGTTTCATGAAATACTATTAAAAGAAATTCAAATTCAAAAAATACCACACATTCTCAAAAGTTTCAAAAATATTACATACTCCCAAATTTTTTTAAAAATACCACAAACATAAAAATGAATTTTAAGAGTTTAAAATTTTTTATTCGGATTCACTAAATAGAGTTTAGGGTTTAGTTTTAAAGGAGTAGAGTTTGATTTTGAGGTTTTAGGGTTTAAATTTGAAGTTTTAAAACTATTTCAACTTTTATGGTATTTTTTGAACAAAAACATTTTTGTAGTATTTTTGAAAAATATGGTATCTTTTGAACTTTTGGGATTGTGTGATATTTTTAGAATAAAACTAGTTTTTGTGCTATTTTTGAGAATGCCCTTATTTTTTCATCATTTATTTTACGTTTTCTTTTATTCCAAAGTTGTATAATTAAAAAGTAAGATTGTCTAACCCGCTAATTAAAAGCATCTTAGAACCAAAATTTATAGGTTACTCTCTTATTAATTGGTTTATCAATCAAAGGGTCATTCAATTTTAATATAGTGTGGTTGAATTTTTAAAAGATCTAATTATGATAGGTGAAATTTATAGGTAGAGAGACTAGTCACTAGTGTTTAATTGCAAACATATAATTACAGCATTACATGTGTCTTAATCGAAACAGGAAGAGAATTGAATGAATATTAATGTTAATCACAGGATTACAAAAATCTTTTTTTTAAAAATGAAAAAAAAAAATGGCTACGTCAAAGTTAAATGTTATGACTACAAATATACATCACACTAAAAGCAAAATAGTATTAAAACTGCAGTGTGTTAATTTCCCATGTGAAGTTATTTAATGAATTTTTTGTATATTATGTCACCAAAAAAATGTTTTCTTTCACTATTTTAAACAAAAACATAATAACACGATAGTAATATCTTCCGAACTATACTAGTAGTATAATAAAAGCTGACAACCTTACAATTAATTCCATTGAATTTGAAACTATAAACTATAACCATATTTGCTTCGCTGGATTTACAATCAATGTTAACCGATAAGTATGAATTAATAACCAATATTGTATTTTCGGATCTAGATATACTTCCTTTGATTCTTTTTCTTTTGTAATCTTTATTTATTTGATTGGTTAATTAAATTATTTAACTAATGTCAATATGCATGTTAATAAAATTAAAAAGCGTGCCACTTGAGTTGTTAGTTTGTTACTATTTCAACCTTTAAGTGTGATGTTTTGTTATTAGACCAAATATGGAATATTATAAAAATGCTTTATTTATTTATGGAGTTTGAATTATTGGACCAATCTTTTAAATAAAAGAAAACGTCAAGTGAAGATAACATTAATCTACTTTCAAGTTGTAACCGGTTCAAACGATTTCATATAATCGGATGTTCGGTCAAAAATTGAAAAATTCGATTTACAAATTGACATTATAAGGCTGGATATCCAGGTCACATAGATTAGATCGGTTCATTTAATCAGATTTATTGAAAGAAGAGAAATGAAAGAACTCAAAAACTTATGTCATCTCAACGTTACAATTTGTTTATATAGAAAACCAAAATATGGTTTAATTATAACTGAATCTAAACCAATACCAAACCAACTAAACCGTTTACTATTATGTACAATCTCAATACCCTCTCTTTAAGATGGAAGACACAAATTGTAGATTCCACGCCTGCTCAACAAATGCTTGAACAAACCAGGCTGGACAGACTTTGTCATTAAATCTCCAAGCTGATTTTCTGCTCTTACATGTAAAGTTTTCATGAACCCGGATTGGACCTTCTCTCGGACAAGATGACAATCAATCTCTATGTGTTTCGTCTGCTCATGATAAACTGGAATGGAAGAAATGTGTAAAGCAGATTGATTGTCACAGTAAAGATTAGTTGCAGTAATAGGTGGACAATGTAAATAAGTTAGTAAAGCAGTTAACCAAGTAAGCTCATAGGTAGTGTCGACCATAGCCTTGTATTCTACTTCTGAACTACTTTGTGATATTGTGGGTTGCTTCTTAGCACGCCAAGAGACAAGTGAATCTCCTATAAACACACAATAACCAGTGACTGATCTTCTGGAATCTGGACATGATGCCCAATCTGCTTCAGAGAAGGCTGTTAATTTGTGGTTAGGAGCTGCTGGATAAAATAAGCCTTGAGTTGGAGCATTCTTTATATATCTGAGAACTCTTTGTACAACCTGTAAATGCGTTGTACGGGGAGTTGACATGAATTGACACAGCTTGTGAACCGCATAGGTGATATATGGCTGAGTATATGTCAAATATAGTAAACGTCCAACAAGCGTCTATAGACTGTTACATCAGGTAAAGGTTCACCATCTGTAGCTGATAATCTCAATGTTGGATCCATGGGAACAGATACATGTTTACAACCTAAGTAACCAGCATCTTCCAAGAGTTCTAATGCATATTTCCTCTGATTTATGGAGATTCCAGCTTCAGAACGGGCAATCTCAAAGCCTAAGAAGTGTTTAGCTAGTCCCAAATCTCTGAGCTTGAAAACAAATTTTAGATAGTCCTTAAAAGCAGTTATCACCTATTCATCATTCCCTACAATCATATTATCATCAACATAGACTAGAATGGCCATGAAGACTGTTGGTGTGACTTTGACAAAAAGAGAATGGTCAGATGGCGCCTGAACAAATCATGCAGCCATAATAATAGAAGATAACTTCTTGTTCCACTGTTTAGAGGCTTGTTTTAGGCCATACAAGGATTTTTATAACTTGCAAACTGCATTCTTTGGAACTGCATTGCCAGTGAGTGTTGTATAACACGGTGGTAAGGTCATGTAAATATCTTCATCAAGATCACTATTTAAGAATGTATAACTGATGTCCAGTTGAGTAATATACCATTTATGTGAAGATGCTAAAGCAAGTAATGCTCTCAAAGTACCCATCTTCGCAACAGGGGAAAAGGTATCAAGAAAGTCCAATCCCTCTAACTGTGAGTAACCCTTTGCTATTAAACGTGTCTTGTAGCGTTGAATATTACCATCAGGATTATATTTGATGGTAAAAACTCATTTGCAACCAACATGATGTTGTCCTTGTGGAAGATCACAAATTGACCAAGTTCCTGTGAATTCTAGAGAATTCATTTCATTTTTCATGGCATGTGTATATTCAGCAGAAGTGACAGCTTCCTTAAAGGTTTTTGGAGGATTATTAAGTTGAAATTTTTCATATGACACAAAAGAAGAAATGGAATATGAAGTAGTATGTGTAGAATGGGAAGGAAAAAGAGAGTCCTTTTGTAAGAGAAACAAAATGATATTGATCAAGATAAACATGTGCTTTAGTTTGCGTTTTGGTCTTTGGACTGAGTTAGATTTTCCTGATGGCACATATTCTAATCTAGTTCCAGAACTTGATGCAGACTCTAAAACAGGACAAGATGCATGACTGAATGTAGGATTTTCATCAGTTGCAAAGAAATCAACTAAGGAATCATTTACCAGAAAAGAATCATAAACATGAGTAGTTTCTAGATAAAAAAATGATGGAAAAAGAAAATCTGGAACAGGCAAGGCAAGACATATTGATCAAAGAAATCAAAAGATGATTCACGAGAAAGAATTTTTGTAAAAGGAAATTCATTTTCATGAAAAATGACATCCCTAGATATAAAGTTCATGTTTGTTTCTACGCTTAATTGTTTGTAACCTTTATAACCATGGGGATATCCAAGAAATGCACAAGAAATTTCTCTTGGAGAAAACTTGTGTCTATCTTTTAGTAATGTAGATGCAAAACATAAACAACCAAATGCTCGTAAATGACTATAAGCTGGTGTTTTTGAAGTTAACATCTCAAATGGAGACTTGTTTCCTAACAATGGTGATGGTGTCCTATTTATCAAATAGACAACTGTTTGAATGCAATCTCCTCAATAAACCAATGGAACATTTTGAAATAACAATGATCTAGTTACATTCAAAATGTGTTGATGTTACCTTTCTACAACTGAATTTTGTTGAGGTGTATAAGGACATTGAGTAATAATGCATAATCCCTTTTTCTTTTATCAAATCAGTGAAAGCTAATTCAGGTGCATTGTCTGATCTAATAACTCTAACTTGGGTCTGATATTGAGTCTCAATAAAAGCTAGAAGTATGGAAATACACTAGTTACATAAATTTTATTTTTAAGCAGATAAATCCATGTGCTTCTAGTGCAATCATCAACCAATGTCAAGAAATATTTATATCCATCAGAAGTAGGTACACTAAAAGGACCCCATATATCTAAGTGAATCAAATCAAAAGGAGACTTGGACAAATTGTTTTCAGAATCAAAAGAAAGTCATTTCTGTTTAGCCAAAGGACAAATGTTACAAACTGAATCATGATTTGTTTTTATTGAAGAAACATCTAAAACTTTTGAAAGGAGTTTGATCTTATTTTGTGAAGGATGTCAAAGCCTATTATGCCGTGCCTCTGAAGATACTTGAAAAAGTGAGTGATTTTGAACTGAAACATATTTGAAATCATGAACAGAGATTCCAAGACATATAGATTTTGGTGAAGGTTACCCTTCCCAATCATGTAGTCTTGAATATGCTCCCGATTTAAAAATAGATCATGAGTTAAAATGTAACACGTTTTTTGCAGAAAACATCTCACAACAAGATGTTTTCCTAGTTAATGCACTAATGTTTAACAAGTTAAATTTGAATCGAGAAACATAAAGCACATAGTGGATGACAAGAGATGATGACAAAGTTATGGAACCAGATTGAGTGAAAGGTATATATGTGCCATCAGGAAGAGTAACATATGTGTTACTTATGATTTCATTGTTATCAAATAGACTTAAATCAGAACAAACATGACAACTAGCACATGTATCTATGATCCATATATTTGCGTTTAAAATAAGGCTATCTCTCATTCCAATAGAAGAAAGAAGATGAAATTTTGTGAGGTTTGTACCTATGGCAGGTGTAATGTGTGGTTGTGGTTGTGAAACAAAAGTTGTCCCACCTGCCATATTAAAAGTGTTTCCTCAAATTTGAGAAACATGATTTTGAGAAGCATTAGCATTATGAAAAATACTTAGAAATTTTTGGAGTTGGTCCTATGTGAATAAGGATGAGGAAGTATCATGTTGAGATGAAATAGATCCTTGATCATTTGATTGAACCATATTTGCCACATTTTCTTTCTTATGTGGTTGTTTGATAAGACCAAATTGAGAAGTCTTGGATGCTCCTTATGTCTTGTATCCTGGAGGAAATCCATGTAATTTATAATATCTATTGATTGTGTGTCCCACCTTTCCACAATGACAACACATAGGACGATTAGAAGTGCTATTGTTTGTGTAATTTGCAGCAAAATCTGACTTGAATCTGTTAAGGAATCAGAAGTCTAAAACACAATGGTACTGGTGGACTTCATTGATCTCTGTCTTTCTTCTTGTGAACCCAAATTGAAGACCTTGGTGATAGATGATTTTGGTTCCATCATCAATATATGGCCTCTTGTAGCAGTGAATTAATCATTAAGTCCCATCAAGAATTTGAGAACTCGATCTTGTTCATCTCTTTGATTGATACGCTTGAGATTTGCACAATTCATATTAACAACAAGTATGTGGAGTCTCATGATTCTTTAGCTCTTCCCGCAACTGTTTCAAATGAGTATTACTCACTAACCGTATGTGAGCCTTGAATTTCAAAATATAATTGATGTTTTATTTCAGCTGTTCTTGGTCCATCACTCTGTTTGAATTGGTCATGCAAATCAGCCACAACTGCCTAGCAGTATCCAAATACATGATGCCTTTTGAGATGAATTTATCAACTGCATTGACAATCCAAGTAGAAATAATGCTTTTGCATCGACACCAGGAACTATAATATGGATGTGAATCATCCAATTCTAGAAATAATCCATTCACAAAGACTGTCTTATTTCTAGCTCCTAAGGCCATTAACATAGATCTACGCCAAGAACTAAAGTTCCCTAGACCTATCAATTTCTCAGAGACGAGAGATATACCAGCGGATTCAAATTTGGATCCGATAATGAAGTTGTTAAACCAGAAGTAGGATGACTCTGATCTTCGATATGTGGTGGATCTGAAGTCGTATTGCTTGTGGACATGATTGAAGACGACGAGAAGCAACATATTCTGATTTCAAAAAATTTGTGCAAGAACAATCGCAAGTAACGATATCACTAATTTGCAAGAATGACGAAGGAGAATGAGAAAATAGGTGAGAAGAAGCTCAAGATTAGCTTGAAAGATCGATTGACTCATCGAGAACAATGAAGATGAAGAAAATTTCAGCTCATTCGATGAAGAAATGAGTTCAGAGTTTGATTTTGCAGAGAAAGTTTTCGTCTGATACCATATCAAAAGAAGATAAATGAAAGAACTCAAAATCTTTTGTCATCTCAACGTTACAATTTGTTTATATACAAAGCCAAAATCTGGTTTAATTCTAATTGAATGTAAACCAATACTAAACCAACTAAACTGGTTACAGTTATGTACAATCTCAATAAGATGTTCGATTAATTTAAAAAATGAAAAACTTATCAAAAACAATTGATATGTGATCAGTTCAAGTTAGTTCAGTTTTTGGTTTTATCCACACCGAAATAAAAAAAGAATAGAAAACCTTTTTTTGTTTAAGGGTCACCATTCTGGCAATTGAACTGAACATAACTAAAATGATATCTAGATCCAATTTTAAATTTCATGATTAATTACTAACAAAACAAATAAACCATATCTAGTTCCGGGCTTGAGAAGATGCATTAGTTCAGCAGCCCATAACTCCCGAGTTTCAAAATGAAAATTCAAAGCTCTTACATGTTTAGATCAGTATCACTTATCAGTACAAAATACAAAGCTTTTTGTCACTCACATTACAATTACATAAAGAAGACTCACACTCCTGACAAAACCAGCAATAACAGAGAAAACTGTAGAAGTCTAAAGTCCTTTAATACTCTATTACCTCTGCTCTTAAAATGTGAAGAAATGATTATTACCATCTCGATTTTCTACCATTCTGGTTTTCGCCTTTTGCGACATCAGATAACCGCGATTTTGAAGCTGATCCACCGCGGAAGTTACTTAGCCTTGAACCTGAGAGAAGATGATCTTTTGAAGAAGCCTTGTTTGGTTTATAAGCTTGTGTTTCATCTTGATACTCTTTAGATTCAACTTCAATAGATCTTCCCCAATCTAATCCTCCATCTCCATTTTTATGAAGCTTCTCACTCTGTACAACCCAATCAACACAATCTGATATGCTTCTTTGTAAAGAAAGGCTTTTCCTTGGCGTTGACTTCCTTCCTCTGTTCTCTTCAATGTAAGGCCATTTATAGCTCTTGTTGTCTATGTTTAGTTCTATGGAGTGAAGATCGCTTTCTCCTGACTCTTCTTCATTTCCATCTTCAATTTCACCGTCTTCAATGTTATATGAACCGAAACCGTTGTGGTGGTTCAAGTAGTCACCA
Organism: Iberis pinnata; assembly: GCA_900406425.1. Classification (NCBI taxonomy): domain Eukaryota; kingdom Viridiplantae; phylum Streptophyta; class Magnoliopsida; order Brassicales; family Brassicaceae; genus Iberis; species Iberis pinnata. The sequence continues at coordinate 29,358 of OVBE01001745.1, forward strand.
CTCTCTTCTTCATGTAACTGAGTCTGAGGTGGTTCACGGGTCTTCTCTTTGCATCTTTTTGCTTTGAGGTAAGTTTGAAGCTGGTTCCTTAGCTTATCTACAGCTGCGTTTTTCTCCTCGAGCTGGTGCTTAGCCTCTGAAAGTTTCATTTGCACTCTTTCCTCGCGTAATGCATCAGCTAACTGAAGCATCTCTCTCTCCTTCTCCACCTCTTCTCTGGCTTTGAAAGATTCTCTTTTTAGTTCTTCAACTTCGGCTTTGTCTTCGCTTATGTCTCTTGCTAGCTCATCACAAACTTTCTCCACCATTACTCTTGCTCGCTTCTCGTTCTCAATTTCTTTCACCGCTTTCATTAAAGCTGATTTTGTCTCGGCCAGTTCTTTTCCCAGTTTCTTGTTCAAGCTCTCGAACCGTCTTCTCAGCTTTCTCTCCACTTCGAGTTCACTTGCTACAGATTCAATTGCAGCCTCAACAACTTCTTGCTCCTGGCTTTTCCACGCCGCTTTCTCTTCAGCATAACGCTTCATCAAGTAGCTAACGTCATTGTTTTCCGGTTTATGTTCGTGGATTACCTGATTGACCTGTAAGCAAGCTCTTTCGAGCTCAGAATGTAAAGCAGAGACAAGGGACATGCTAGAAGATGGACGGTCTTCTTGACCCCACATTCTGTTGATGATTTTGAGAAGCTCTTTTGATGTTGTGAGAGCGTTACTACAATCCTTCAACCGTGTTTTGACACCCACAGTTGACCCAGTCGGCGTCTCTACCCGTGATCGAGTTTCAACCTGCATTAGAAAAACCATGTGAAGATCAAGGCAAGCATACTAGAGATTTAGTACCTATTAGTTGCTTATAGCCTAACATGTAACGCTTACGAGCATAAAACAAAACACAGATTGTATGTTTGTATGCTTCCAAAGTGAAAGAGAAATTATAATTGTTATTTATCAACAACCAGAGCCTCTGGAGCCTACAATGCTCAATCAATCATTTTCATCCATAAGCATTTGATATGAACAGCTCACTCAAATACCGAATTTGGTCTAACTAAAGTATGAAAGCTGCGTCTAGAAAGGATTCCCCATAATGCTGAAAGAAACATCCTCAAAAGTAAGAAATCAACTTACATCCATGAAGCTACCATTGCTAATCCTAGCCCCCTCATTGCAGTCTCCAAGCCTAAGCTTCTGCGTAGTGGAGGATGCTCTTCTCTGGCGACTTCCAGTCCCTGATCTTTCCATCCTCTACAAAATCAACAAGTTTATCAGCTTCCCTATTACCAAACCAGAAGTAGTTTCCCATTATCCATTGCCATATTTTGCATTATATATGTGGAATTCTTAGGTCTCAATTATAAGAGAATCTAGGCCTACATTATTCACAGTAAATCAACTTCTAATAAACAACCATATGATGAATGAAAAAACTAGTGGAACTCCCCAATTATGCAAGAATAATCGGCACCAACTTATAAAGTTAACATGCACTTTGCTATAAACTTAAACGTGGTATTGACCACATGACATAAGATTCCAAGGATCAACAGTTTTCTATTCTTCTCTAATCCCACTTCTTAACATCAATCAAGAACCTACTAGAATAAATATTATCCCCACATGAATAAAATACTCAATAGAGGTTGCCAAAAATCCCAAACTTTGACTAAATTCAGACCTCAGAATCACAAAAGGATTATCATTCATCAGTTAAGAGAGTTGAGATCTTTTAACTTCCCCGTATCAAATCAATAATATATAATATTGTTTCCACGAAATGCTGAAGAGTGAGAATCCAATAGCAAGCAAAGTCAGTTTCTCTCTCCTTTGATCGGTCAGAAATTTAGAATTTAAGCACATGGCGCCAGCAAGAACTCGAATCACAGCACATTCTCTGCCTACCAATCATTATAATAGCTAAACATTTTACCTCGGAGACTGGACTATGCGACGGATCGGAAAGGTGTGGCGGAAGAGAACCAGAATGTGTTGACCTCGGCGGAGGAAGCGGTGCGATCCTTTCCTTTCTAGTTTTTCGATTTGTTAACGCAGCCTTCGTTATACTCTCATCCACCACTCTTGGCGAAGGCATCTCGTTCATTTCCCAAAGCGTTGCCGCTAGTTTCCTCGCTGAAACCGGAGCAACAGTAGCTGTTGCTTTGCTGGTCTTACTACCGCAGTGCGACGGCGCGTAACCTGGAGACGCAGCGTGTCTGCCTTCTAAAGCTCCAGAAGCTCGCAATGCCGATGCTGGAGACGGAGATCGAGCCATCAGCCTCCATGTAGGAACAGGAGTAGTGGATCCTCCTCTTTTTCCAACCACAATCGCTCTTTTAAACCTATAACCTTCACGGAGAACAGAAGAAGTCGACGATGTCGGCGAAGAACATCCACGCTTTCTGATTTTACCGAGAAGAAGCAGATTCTCCATGCTTTGATTCTGCCTCGGCATTATCAATAACAAAAAAATAGTAGATCCTTACCTGGAAAATCTGAAGCTACAAATCAAAATTTCACCGATCTGTACAAAAAAGCACGCGAACAAATCGAAGTAAAAACACTTACACAGCTTCAAATCATTTCAATGGCTTAGTTCTTCTTCTTCAGAAGATGATGAACAAACAAAAAAAGTTGGCCACAAAAATAAAAAAGTGGAGACAATTTGGGAATTCGGAAGGAATTGGCGGTTGCTGTCTTTGGACTTGGGAGATTTCGATCACTAGTGTACAGAGTGTATGTTGAGTGTAAAGAGGAAAGAAGAAAGAGTAGTAATCTTCTGTGACGAAGAACACTTTATGGAGTTGACGTGGTTTGATCTGGATAGTTGATATGTTAAGCATGAGAAAAATCTCAAAGTTGCCACGTGACTTACAGAGTGGATAACTGTAAACCGAATTAAACCGATGAAAACCAAGTTCTCTAACTATTTTGTACGAATCGGTCTTCTTAAACCAAGGAAATTAATTTCTTTTGTGAAATACAAATTCATAAAAACTGAAATTATAGAATTTGATTGATTTCAACTTTTAATCTTTTGGATATTTTACGAACAAAATAAAGCATTCTCTCATTCTTGATTCATAAAATGAAATAACTAAACCAATACTAATAAACAAAGGTACTGATTATTAGTCTGAGTTTTAGTATCGATTTAGCTTGAGTTATGGTCTAATACGTAGACAATTCATAACATTACCAATCGTGAATATATTACGTGAAAATTGAGTTTACAATATGTTATAATTGATTTACATTGTAAGGATAATAGCATGTGTTATTAATTTAAAAGTTGAGTTTTAACATCGTGACTCATAACTATCAAAGAGAAATTTAACAAACAAATCAAAGAGAAATAACTTCTTTTTTACATAAGATAAACTCGTTTACAATACTAATTTTTAAAATTCTTTAAAATATAAAATTAAAATAATGTTAGGAATATCTTTATGGTTGACTTGATATTTATCTAAGATATTATTGTTATCTCTATCTTAGAGATAGAGTCTATCTCTTTTCTATGACGGTCTATGTACTTGTATATATAGACCCTGATATCAATGAGAATAGATAACACTTTCACAACACGTTATCAGCACGAAACCCTAGCCACCTGAGTTAAAACCTTCGACAAACAAACGGTGATTCTATCACCATAGACGTATCGAGGTACATATATGATTAGCAAACTCACCATCCTATAGTCTGATTATTGATTTTGTAATAATCGTGTTTGAATATTGGTCTCATAATGATCGAATTTAATTGGTGGTCTTATAGTGATCGTGTCATGAAATGATTGTTCCCATTTGTATCTATTATTAACTTTTAGTTTGGCGAAATTCCTTCTGTTCCTAATCTGAAAATTGTATTTCATATTTATTAATTTGATTGAATATGTATGGTTAAATTAGAAGTTTAATTGATTTATCTAAACCGATTGATGTATTAGGTTTTGAACACATGTTCATATATTGTGATATTTAATCATACTGTCGAACATGTTGATCTTTGTATTTTATTATTATTATTGTTTTATGGTTTAATTTGGTGTGAAGAAAATATTGTCAAGAAAATCGGCCCTCTCTTCTATAGATCTGATGTTTTACGTTCAGTTTCTATCGCTTCTTTTAACACCTTCTTGTTTTTGACATATTTTGAAATTAGATAATAATTTACTGATCTATTATTGTTTGACACAATTTAATGATTTACAAAAATTATTTTGTTCATTATTGGTCCCGTAAAGCTACGTTGCTAATTTGGTATAAATTTGCTTATTTATCGATCGTGCTATATCCTATATAATAGATCGATATAATGTTTATTGTGTTTAGTGCTTTGTTATTATGACCCAATGTTTTTTTTTTTTTTCGTCATAAGATGTAAGATTGTGGTTTCAGATTGTGGTTTATGACCCAATTTTGTACACATGTTCACGAAATCCAGATATGCATTCTAATTTTGCATAATTTGTATTATGATATTCGGCATGAATTATACACATAATACAGTTTTTGCACAAATTTTATATCGAATGTTATTTTTTCATGTCTAGCATGAATTTATTATTCATATATATATACCATTTATCTAAATCGATCATGTTCTTTAAATTTTAAATCTGTTAATACATCATTATATCTTTGATTTCACAAAAAAAAAAAACCAATTTTAAAATATTTATGAGATAATTATTTATTTATTAATTTAATTTGAATTTATTAATTTATTTTATTTATTTTCTGATTTATTAATTTATTATTAAATATAATTAATTAATTTGTTATTTATTTATTTTAATTCGAATTTAATTATTATATTTATTTTATTATTTTTGGATTTAATAATTAATTATTAATATAATTAATTATTTTANTGGATTTAATAATTAATTATTAATATAATTAATTATTTTAATTTTAACTTTTATTTTGGATTTATTTATTTATTTTTGTATTTTAAATATTAAGTTATTTAAGATTATTAAATATTTTATTTCTAAACTTTTATTTTAAATATTATCGTACAGTCTTTGCACAGATATAATATATTTATCTTTACAAATTTTTTCGCACAATTTTTGCACAGTTTTTGCACGTATATGATATATTTCCTTGATTGATGTTGCATTTATTTTATTTTGAACCTAATAATATGCAAGTAT
>OVBE01001746.1:0-34516 GCA_900406425.1 Iberis pinnata
AGCTTTTCTTCTCCGTCCACAAAACCAACCCATTAACTTCGTTCGGATGGTTTCCACTATCCTAGCGATTGGGTATTTAACAGCCGTTTGCAAAGTTGCATTCAACGATTCTGAGATGTTGCTTGTCATCAAGTTGTACCTCATTCCTGGAAAATACGCTAACGCCCAATNATCTAAAATCTCCTACGGTGTACGATCTGGCTGCATTAGAAACAACCCTTGCAAGCCCTTCACACTTGAATCGATGTTTGACATTTCTCTCTAGGTGGACAACACACGCACCATGGTGGGCTTGAGGATACACCTTTCGCAGCCCTGCAGGTTCAAGTTGTATGTATTTAACCAAGCATTTGAGGGCGATAATAAAATTGGCCAATCAATAATCATTTACGGACAGAAATGGGCGTATGAAACATATCACANGCTTGAGGATACACCTTTCGCAGCCCTGCAGGTACAAGTTGTATGTATTTAACCAAGTATTTGAGGGCGATAATAAAATTGGCCAATCAATAATCATTCACGGACAGAAATGGGCGTATGAAACATATCACATCACAGCACATGTTGTCCACACTGGAACCCGTGGACAAAGATATATATGCACGTTTATCTTATTTTCCGTTAATTAGTGTCTGCTTACAAAAGGGTGACGTACCTGCATATATGGCTTGCTGCCGGTCAGAGATGAACACAAGGTCACGATCGTCAGTAACAAACACAGACAATTGTTCAAAAAACCATGTCCAGGCAGCTGTATTTTCCCCATCAATTACACCAAAGGCTAATGGGAAAATCTGGTAGTTGCCGTCTTGTCCACTCGCTGCCACAAGACAACTTTTTATTTTCCCTTTGTTTGAGTCCCGTCATCGACAACAACCTTTCGCAAATGTTTGAACCCAGCCACTGAAGCACCAAACGCAACGAACATGTACTTAAACAAGTCCGACCCTTCCGGTGTCCTAACTANCGAATAGCGACTTCCTTAGCATACCACGCTTTCATATATGAGATTGTTACATTGAACTCAGACAGAACAATCCCCGGTACGTCACATGCACGCGGCCCTTCTTGTCCATTAGCATATTTCGCCTTTAGCAACTCCCCAAGTATGACTGATGTCGCTTTCTTACTATAACGCGACCGCGAACTTACGTCACATGAATGTTTCAAAGTCACCTTTTTTATTTCAACATTATCTGGACGTGGTTGGATTGTCCCATAAATTCTCCAGTTGCACTTTCGATCTACACATATTACNTGTCCACCGTCGTACACAATCAGTTGTCCATCCACCATCAACTCATCTTCCAACAATCCGCCATTTTCATCTATCATGTCAGCTTGTTGTGGACGTTCACACAGCACAGTTTCTTCCATCTGCACTTGTCCACTATTTCCTCGCTCCTCGATTTCGTCCAAATGTTCATCCCCACTAACATCTATTTCGCCTCCATCGGTGTTATCCTTCCACCCTACTTGTCCACCNCCATATGACTCACTTCTTCACACATCTGTTCACACTCTGATTCGCAAACATGTGTGTCCGACGATATGTTGTACGGATCCCACCATGGTGGGTAATCATTGTCTATACGGGCACACATCAAATCAAAATTATACTCTTCTGGACTTTCATACCAACAATCTTGCGAGCCCAAATCACTACCCCCGCTCGTCGTTACATGTTCTTTCCCTTCGCGTTGCCGTTTTTGTCCACGCTCATCGGATCTTTCTCCACCACTAGGCACATGTGTTCCATCGAACACAGCCACATGACCCAAAGTATCCTGCGCCTGATGTCCACTTATACCGCCAACTACGTCATTCTCTTCTTGTACAGGTGGTGCCGGTGTGCTATTAATTATACCCGTCGCATGACCCCGACTAATTGCATCCTCGCCAGTTAGGAGACTAGTTTGACCCCCCAACAGGATTCCACCCAGTTGTCCACCTTCATCAGGTTTGTTGCCATATTGAGTTTGTCCACTCAAATTCGACTCTTGTCTACTACTCGGACCCGAATAACAACATACTTTAGAAACACTTTCGTGTCCACTATATGCCCGAACCCCATTCAGTTGTCCACCAGACCCACTGCGCACCCTGTGTCGCATTTCCAATATGTCTACTGCCTCAAAGAAATCATCATCCTCATAGTCATAAGTCAACCTCCTTCTTCCTGTTGCAAGCTCACCTTCATGACCTACTCCATCGCATGCATCCTTCAATACAGATGCTTCACCTCGGTCGCACTTGTCCATCTTGTTCTTTNGTCGCACTTGTCCATATTGTTCTTTGAGTCGATGGACAGGTACATATTCTGCCCCCACTTTCTGCACTAGATCTTCGGAATCTCTCCAACCCATTGTCGTCTTCTACAGTTATTGGTGGCATTTTTAGTTGAGTAAAAACCTCTTCAAGGCTTCTCTCCCAATAGCTTAGCTTTATTTGTTCTTTATGCACCACACCCCTAAAAGCTTGCGAAATTTTGTCCACAAATGTTTTAAACTTTTCTTCCCGTTTGAGGTGTACACATTTGGCATACACATCTTTCCTTACACAAAAATGCCAGCATCCTGAGTCTAGACATTCCCACTCACCAACTATGACCATAACTGATTCTTCCATCAATTATGCCCTATCAATTAAACATTAAATTAGATGCCATCAACTTGTCCACTACTAATCATTTTCAACCAAACACAATTTCCAACGACTTAAGCATAACAAAAGGAAAAAAAATATATATTTATGAACCTCACCTGCTCCAATCGGCGCCTTCAATGTCGAGAAGAAGATGACTAAATGAAGAAGATTCTCCATTTCGTTACAAAATCTACCTTAATTGCATCACATTGGTTCAAGTAATAACCATCTTGTCACTAATTAAGTCTCTTAATTAGCATTAATGAGCGACAGTGCTTAGGCCGTTCCCGCGCATCTCGTTCGCCTGGAGAGAGGGCATAATCGTCTTTCATTAAATGCCACTTATGGCATTTTTTTAATTATTTTTGATTATGGCATTTTACATAAACCATAAGTAATTTATGGTATATTCCAAAATAAACTCTAAATCTAAACCAAAATATAATTTTTTTAGTGATGATTTTTTTCCTTTATTAAAGAGAACAATAATAGCAAAATTAGATTTGTGGTTTTTAAACTGGATGGGTTGGATTTGACCGGAGACTCTAGAATTGATAGTATAGTTGGCAAAATTCACCTAGTCATTTCTAATGTATATATGTCCAATCCTTGCTAAGAGGAAATTTATCTTGTAAAACTAATTGACAACAAAAAATGTTGGATTTTGACCATGACAAAACTGGAGCCCCTCAAAGATTTTTTCAATTTTCATGATGTAAAAAAAAAAAATGTTTCAAACCTCACCTTGCCAAGCTTTGTTTCTCAGGCGGTTCCGACTTTTCACCACCGTTGGATTTCTTTCTCTGATGAAAAGTCTATCTCTTTCTCCTTGTCTATGCGATGCCTTTGTGAAAGCTGGATTTTCCAAACATTGGTTTCACAGTAGCTTTTGTCGTTACTTTCACATTTTTCCAGTGTTTTTAAAACCGGACCGGACCGGGGGTCGAACCGGGTTGAACTACGAACCGGAGGTTTATCCGGGTTGGTTCAACTCCGGTTCAACAAGTTTTTTATTTTTTATTTTTTATTTTTTTAATAAAAATGTTTTTATGTGTATGATGAATGAAAATACAATTTAACATTTTATGCTTTTTGTGACATATATTAGATAAGTGTATAAAATTATAATAAGTTAAATATTTAGATTTCCGTAAATATATGATGTATAAAACCATAATTTAACACTTTATGGTTCTTTTGTTACATATATAGTATGTTTTTTTACTACTTTTAATTTATGATTTTGGTTATTTTATTATTTGTATTGGGCAAATTATGAAAATTTTATCTTATTGCTAAATATATATATAAATCTAATTTTAAATAAAATAATCAAACCCGGTCGGACCACATCGACTCACGACCCGAAAATTTTTCCGGTTCGGGTGCCGGTCCGGTTTTAAAAGCATTGCATTTTTCTGGTTTTGATGCGAATCTTTACTGTCTTATACAATTTTATCCGTTAACTTCTTCGATGTAGAAGTCTACTTGTAGTTGAGATCTCCTTCTTCGAAATAGGGGTTTTAGTCCATGTAGAACTTTTCGACTCTGTCATGGTATTGTCGGCATTTTAGAAGTGACATGGGAAAACTCTCATGTTAAATCGTTTATTGCTTATTGTAATATATACTCTCACTATGCAGATTTGATTTTCTCTTATCACGTGGTTAGCTTTGTGAGTAGTTTGAGATTGTTTAGATATGATTGACTGATTGCCATAATCTATTCTCCGTAGCTCAAGTTTCTTTCATGGAAGTTAAAGTAAATTGTTTTGGACACTTTCTTTGTGTTCGAACCTTACCTTATATTGGGATCATTACTAGACATGTTATAGTTGTTATTAATTTTACGGGTTCAGTTCAGAGCCTTTGTTACTTTTTTTTTAAGTCGTGTGTTTCTCTAATTTCTCCTTGTAAAAAAAAAAATGCTATATCGCAGGGAATATTAAAAGATTGATATCTTTTAGGGCTGTTTTTACAGTTCTTGAAGCAGGAGTTTGTTCACATTGTTGGTAGTTTCAACGCTCTCTACAGTGTGTTCATTGATGTTAATAGGATTAGTTTCCTCCCAACCTTAGTTTATTTGAAGTATGTCTTATATATTCTAATTTATATTTGTCTATTCATATGTTAGGAACTTTTGTAAGTTAGAAATTTCATCTCATTTATCTTAAAATATAATAAAAATATAGGTATGTCAAAAAAGCACTTTATATAAAAAGGATATATAGTATAATTTATACGGTGAACATAATTATCCGGAATCAAAGAACCGAACCGAAAAAATAGGTTTGGTTCGGATACAGTTTTATTTAAATTACCCGAATAGTTTTTTTTAATCAAAAACCATGGATATCAGTTGAGAACTGGACTGAACCGAATCGAAGAACCAAAAATATTAGATTAGTGTTTATACGAAGAACCATGGATGTATGTCCCTCTTAACAATTTTTAGATATTTTCAGTTATTTTTGGGTACTTTTGGTTTTTTGTGTATTTTTAGTCTCACATATTGTGGATATTTTCAATTTTTTTGGTTCTTTCGGATATTTTTTGTTTTTTTAAAGTATTTTTAGTTTAAGATATTTTGAATATTTTATATAAAATATCCGAATTAAAGCGGAACATTAAGTTATTGGTTTTCAAATAATTTCAAAACTTTTAGATCCAAACCGAACCGATTTTCTAATTATTCATGTATAAATCCTATATTAAAGGAAATGAAAAAAACCATAATAAAAAATAACAATCCAAACCGAATCGAAAACTCACCCCTAATAATTTATTTCAGCGTTAGTGAAGTATACAACCGATTGAGCTAACAGATCATCTCACCTTTTTTTTTGTCATCCAGATCATTTCACTAAGAGGATTAATTTCCGGATATTCTAATGACTTGTATGTTTTCATTACATCCAATTTTAAATACGGTTCTAATTTATATATCAAATAAAATTGGGCCTCTATAAAAACATTAGAACTTCTCAAGGAAAAAAGAATAGAAAAAGACAGCAACGTGTGGAACCATAAACAATCAAACATCTTTTAATGGCACGCACGTCCTCTTTTAAATTTGTCCTCCTGTATACATTCATGAACCAATGTAAGGTTCCATCTAAGAACTCAGAGTTTTTGTAACAAAACATGACAAGATCGCTCAAGAAATCAGCCAAGTTGAGTTTAAGACGAGTCCGGATCAATTCACAATCGATTAGATACAAACCTGACTCCAGTTCCATAGAGAGAGACCAAAGAATCGAGTTCCTAGGTGGAAATGGCAATGATGCTGGCTCAGAAGGCGAAGAAAACAGAGATGAACACAGCGAAAGCGAAGACATTGAAGACAAAGAAGAAGAAGAAGATGATGGCAAGAGCTTAGACAGTGAAGACGGAGAAACAAGTAAAGAGACGGTGGAGGAGGAGGAGGAGGAGGAGGAGAAGGAAGGTGGGAACAGAGTAATGGTGGTGGTAGACAAAGCGCTTGATTCTACAGGAGCTATAGAATGGGCTATTACACACACTTTACAATCACAAGACACTCTTTTACTGTTATACTTCACAAAACCTTCTGGAAAAGGTTCTTCTCTTTCTCTCTTTTTTCTTATACATTATCTTCTGTTTAGTTTCTCAAGGTTGTTTTCGAATCTCGGGTTTTAGACCAAAAGAAGAATCGAAAACTCGAGGTGAAAACCGATGAATTAGTTCATAACTTGAAGAAACTCTGCCAAACTAAACGACCCGGGGTGAGTCAACATTGCAATTTCATCTTTGTCTTTTAACATTGAGGTGTGGATTTACCTTATGAATTGGCAGATAGAAGTGGAGTTAAGGAGATTAGAAGGAGAAGATAAAGAGAAAGGAGCAAAGATAGTTGAAGAAGCAAAGAACCAACAAGTGAGCCTTTTAGTGGTTGGACAAGAGAAGAAACCTCCGGTATGGAGGCTATTGAAAAGATGGGTATGGAAGAGACGTAGTGGACATAAAGGTCTTCTCAAATACTGCATTGACAATGCCTCTTGTATGACCATAGCTGTTAAACCAAAGAACCGCAAGCTCGGTGGTTACTTAATCACCACTAAACGTCACAAAAATTTCTGGCTCCTTGCTTAAAACACATTAGATGAAGTTTCCTCTTCAAAATCCCAATCTTTTGTTTGTATTTTCCAATTCTGATGAAAAAATAAGGATTCTAGGATTTATCCAATTAACAATGTGTATGCACAAAAATTATCAACAATTTTCCCCTATCTTCTGCTGCTTCAACTGTAATGAGTCCGATATTTCTGTATAGAATGTAAGCGTAACTTCTTGGTGTTTGCTGTTTTGAGCTGAGTTTTTGTTGTAACTACTGAACCCAATGCTTATAAGCAATCCGGTGAAGCTGATCATATCCTGCAAGCACTCCTGCTCCTGCTACTCCAAGAAGCATATTTGCAGTAACACCTCTATATAACACATAGAACCCCTCAGATTTCACTATCTCTCTTATAGCATGGATAGCATTCCGGTATTTTACAGGTTGTCCTGATGTAAGCATCATTCTCCTCCTAATAGTATCAAAGGGATAAGCAATGAAACCTGCAGATGTAGTAATGCTCCAACCCAATAGAAAGCTAGCCAAGAAGTTTCCCTGTCACAAAATCAACAACAAATGTTGTTTCCTTTATAGATATGAAGGACTAAATAAATGAAATTTATTACCTCTAAGGAACCAACTAATATAATCGGTTTGATAGTATCGTACATTCCAAAATACAATCCTCTGTAGAGAGTGATTCCCAATATCGACACGCCGAATCCACGGTAAAGGCCTTTAATTCCATCACTTGACAAAGTTTTACGGTATACATCGATCATCCCTTTAAACTGTCTCTTACCATTAACTGAACATTCCTTTGCATCAGTGCCTAATCGGGTTCGTGCGTAATCGAGATGGTAAAGAAACAATGAAGTTGTAGCACCAGCAGCACTTCCAGAAGCTACATTACCAGCAAACCACTTCAAATAACCGTCTTTCTCTTTGGAACATCCGAGAATGTTCTTGAAGTAACCTTTAAATGCAAAGTTGGAAGCCTAAGAGCAATTAAAAATTGAGTGACAATTAAGAGTTAAGAGCACCCTAATGATCAAAGTAATGGAATCAATGGAAGAGGAAAGTAAGTAAGTACCTGTGTAGGGAAATATCTAATGACATTGGCTTGGTTTCCTCTCCAAAAGGAGAAAACACCTTCTTCTTTGAAGATTCTTACAAAGCAATTACTCAAACCAGAGTATGGTTTTGTGAGATGTCCTGTTTTAATCATCTCTCCTTGATTCTGTAGTAAAAGTTTCACCCTTTCGATTGGAGCAGCTGCAGATTTCGCAACAATTGCTGCAGCACCACCCATCACAAAATCCGTAGAGAATCTCTCAGATTTTCCAACCGAAGCCATTGTTATTATCTGCCACCTAATTCAATACCACCAAATTCTTACCCCAATCAAAAACAATTTTATTTTCCAGTAAATTGGATGTCATTGACATTGGTTTCTTTTGTGTTCTCAAGGACCAAACCCAAAGAAGAACATTGATTAAAAAAGAGAAGATTTTGAAGTGAAAAACCTGGAGATTACTAAATGATTTCGCAGCAGAGAGAAGAAATCGACGGCACAAGATTGAATCCAGGTCTAGGAGAAGAGAAACGGACGATTTCTTGTGCTTTGTTACTCGTTTTAGAACAAATAAAATAGAAAAGAGATAAATCATATTTTGTGAATGGAAAGCTGAAGAGGAAGAGGAAGAGGATTGAGGATGAATGGTTTCTTTTCTTTTTTTTTAAAAAAAGTTTTATCCTTTTAATTTTGTTATTTTCTCGAAGAGAAATTTTAAAAGCAACCTATTCTTATTAGAAAAAAAAATATTAGCAGTGAGATACAAAAAAAAAAAAGAAGTTGAATTTGCCGCGGAGAGAGCAAATCCCTCACACTCGCCACTCCCTGCGAAGCTCCTCCTTGAATTTTGGCGGCGTTCGAGATCTTAAGGTGTTTTTAGCTCTCGGTACTCATTTTCTTCCTTCTTCTTTAGATATCAAGTTTTTGTGTGCTTAGGGTTTTGAAATCAACTTCCATTTATGTGGTTCCAATTTCATTCCCGGAATCGATCTTAACCACCGATCCTACCTCTGTTTTGCATCGAGCGGGTTCGTAATCCGTCGTGAATTTTTGAATTGGGTCTCGAATTTGAACATTTTTGGTTCAAGCAAACCGTTTTATATTCTGAGTTTATGGTTTATAGAATACCGAAACATTGATGCTTTTTGTTGCAGAGTCTTGCAGATACTGAAGCGAAGCAATGGAATCAATGTCGCCAATCTCCTGCCCTACGACTCCTCGTTGGAATCAAGACAGGCCGTTCCTCACTGGCCGCTTCCATCAGGTGCTTGATTAAATGTTCCCTAATATATATTTAATTTTCAGACATTTTAGTATGGTAACTTAAGGAAAAGAGATAGTTTTGACAATGGGTTATCATCTCAGGAAACGAGGACAAGTTCCAAATTTTCTGATTCTAAGCGGTTTGCTGTAGACTCGTCTAGGTAATTATATTCTATGCTAAAAGTTAGTTGTACATCTTGATTTATTACCTTCCTAGTCAATTCGAAGAATCACTCATCTTTATGTTTTCTCCGGTCTCCTTGTGGTTCAGTTCTGGAGTAGAGCAGGCAATTGGCTGCTATGACACACCGGTTCAGGTTTGTGTTATTTTACTAACCAAGTGTCCATTTTTTTCTTGGCTTCCATAGTTTCTTTAACATTGAAACTGGTTGTGAGATCCTTAGTTGTGTGTAGTTTTTACAAGTTGGCATAATTGTAGATGAAAATGGCTTCTCATTTTCGTGGTGTTACCTAGGGTAACTGATCTGAACCAAACAATTGTGGAACTTGCTAGTCTAGGTTGAGACTTGGTGTCATTTCTTCTGATATGTCCTTTTTGATAACCTTTTTTGTCCTTTTGGCATGCAGGAACTTATTGTCATTGATGATCTCTTGTCTGCTTTGGTTGGAGTTGAAGGGAGATACATATCAATTAAAAGACTCCATGGGAAGGAGGATAGTATAGCCTTCCAAGTTGATCCATCAATGGATTTGGCACTACAGGCAAGTAGTACTTAAAACATTTAAGCTTGATTCTTATCCTGAAAAATTTATTCAAGGTGGCCTACAGTAGTCAACATCTGAAATAGACTGACTGATGCAAACAATTTTGTAGGAATTGGCAAAAAGAATATTCCCTTTATGTGAATTTTTTCTGCTGATAGACCAATTTGTTGAGTCGAGCTTGCAGTTCAAGAACGGACTAGTCAACCATGCATTTGCGGCTGCACTCAGGGCACTCCTCCTTGTATGTGATATAGGTTGCTACTTTTGTGGTAATTTTGTGCACTGTTTGTTGAGTTATTTTTTTCCCTTACTGCTTTACATGTGGGATCTTACGACCTGGATATGTACTCAATAAACTAATACTCAACTTTGGGGATATACCAAAATCATGAACTTGGAAAGCTCATTGTAGTATTCTTTTAGTTTATTTATTTGGTTTCTTTCTTGTCCTCTGGATTTGTGTCTTTATCACGTTACTCAGTGTGCATATAGTATTAATATCTAACTTGACATGAATTGATCTTGCTGCCTTATTTGTTCCATGTTCTTGTCTTGTCTGTAATCCCTCTCATTGAATATTTGATAGTCTGATTCTTTTCTTTACATTTCTAATGTGGTATTTTCGTGGATAGCCAATTTTAAGTGAATTGTTTGGATTGAGAGATAGCATTTCAATTTAGCCCTGAGGTAATTTGACTACATTCTTTGCTGATGCTGAAAGTAATAACCATTTTTTTATTTTATCAGGATTATCAAGCCATGGTAGCACAATTGGAACATCAATTCCGACTTGGAAGGCTTTCTATCCAAGGATTATGGTTTTACTGTCAGGTCTGTCTGTCTTCAGGTACTCCAATCTATAAGTTCCGTGAAAGGTATGTTGATTGGTTGTTTTTTCGTATCTCTCAGCCCATGATGGGATTCATGCGCGCATTGGCTGCTGTAGTTAAGCAGGCCTCAGCAAAGCATTTTATGGGTTCTGGTGTTCTTAATCTCTTGCAGAGTCAGGTAAATCTTGCGTTAGTCAAAGAAATACCTTTTACATTATTTTTGTGCTGGAACTAGCTTCCATATTTTATGTCCTAATATGGAAGTCTCTCATGCCTAGGCTAAAGCGATGGCTGGTGATAATTCAGTGAGATCATTGTTAGAGAAAATGACAGAATGTGCAAGTAATGCATACCTGGGTATACTGGAAAGGTCAATCTCACATGACTCGTTTTAAAAAAAAGTTTTACTATTCCCTTTTCCCATTTTTTTATCGTTTATTCTTTCCCCTATATTATCGTGGGGATGCTCAGATAATCTAAGTCTAAGCTGTGGCTATATTCTTCCTTTGTTGTAAGGAATGATTTCAGAACATGTTTGTTACGTTTTGTTTGGACAGATCTACATTGGCTAGCCATTTGCTAGATAGCTCATAGTATTCTTAGATGTGTCACAACTGACTTCAACCCGTGTTTGTTTAAGGTGGGTCTATGAAGGGATTATTGATGATCCGTATGGGGAATTTTTCATTGCTGAGAATAGATCTCTTAAAAAGGTACAATGATTTTTTTCTCAGCTGTGCCTGCACAATTTTCAATTGCTTCATCTAACATTTTCAAGTTTTGTGTACAGGAGAGCCTCAGCCAAGACTCTACTGCTAAGTATTGGAACCAGAGATATAGCCTCAAGGATACGATCCCTAGCTTCCTTGCAAACATTGCTGCAACAATATTGACAACAGGGAAATATCTGAATGTTATGAGAGAATGTGGGCACAATGTTCAGGTATAGTTCAGGATAAAATTTTCTTGTACTTAATACAATTAACAGTTTTAGTGATATTGGACATGGCATTGACTGAGTTTTTGACAGGTTCCCATCTCAGAGAGATCTAAGTTAGCGATTTTTGGTTCAAATCATCATTATCTTGAATGCATAAAGGCTGCTCACGAATTTGCGAGTATAGAGCTTGTGAATCTTATTAAGGATAAGGTAATAGATTTTGTGTAAGAGTGACTGCTTCTTGATTTATTCCTCATAGATACACTTGTCTGACCATCGGTATATGATTCAGTATGACCTCATTGGAAGGCTTCGATCTATAAAGCACTATCTTCTTCTAGACCAGGTAGGCTGGTTCTATTCTTGAATAACCAGTTATCTTTAGAGTTCATCATACTTTTCAAGGCCCAAATTATCAATGTGAAGAGTTAGTAATTTAGCTGCTTTCTTCTGTCATTGATTCTTTAGCAGCTGCTTAGTTTCTAACTATTTTTGTTATGACAATGTAATGAACTGCAGGGTGATTTCTTAGTTCATTTTATGGACATTTCTCGAGATGAGCTCAACAAAAAAGTGCATGAAATATCTGTTGAAAAATTGCAGGTACTTTTGTCTCACTCGAGCCAATTAAATATTTAGACCAAGCTTGCTGTCATTATCTAATTGTTTGGGATCTCTATTTGTTTACTGGAATCTGAATTTATGTGTCTTATTAGTCTTTGCTAGATCTTGCTTTACGTACCACAGCAGCTGCAGCAGATCCTCGCCACGAGGACTTGACTTGTTGTGTGGTAAGCATCAAGTTTTGTTCTCCTGGATGTGATCAGTGTACAAAGTTTGTTCTCACTTTGCATTAATACCTCAGGATCGAGCTTCATTGCTTACGACTTTGGGAATGCACAAGGACAGTGATAGCAATAGTATAGAGGACCCAATGAGCATCACTGGTCTAGAGACATTTTCCTTGAGCTACAAGGTCTGCTCCTTTTTTGCTTTGTCTGCAACATCCTGATTCTAACTGTTTTTGTTGGTTTTACTTCTTTCATACTTTTATAAGTAATTTGCAAGTGTAAGTTTGATTGGCTACTCAATTGTTTCATATGCTGGTTGTGGGTTTTTGTTTCAGGTTCAATGGCCACTATCTATTGTCATATCAAAGAAGGCCCTATCAAAGTACCAGTTGATTTTCCGCTTCCTTTTTCATTGCAAACATGTGGAACGCCAGCTTTGTGTTGCTTGGCAAATACATCAAGTACGGATTGCTATCTTATTGCTAGCTTGGAATTGTTTTTTGTTATCACAAAACCTAGTTGATCAATTTTCTTCTCTAACAAACTGCCATAAATATTAACAGGGGATTCGGTCTATGAACTCTAATGGTACAGCAATCCGTAGATCATCTCTTCTTTGCCGTAGCATGCTTAAATTCATCAGTAGCCTTCTACACTATCTTACATTCGAGGCAAGTCTTGAACTTTATGTCTGTTGTGTTTGCTTTAACTTTTCAATGGAATTTTGATTGCCCATCCGTAGATCCTGTTTTCCAGATCGTATATGTTTCTGGAAGACTAACTCTTAAAATTGATCAAATACAGTATATATATTGAATCCAGGTATCTCTGAAGTCTGTAAAAATTGTACTTTTAGATGTAGGCGCTTGTGAGTTTCTGGATATAAGTTCTTGAAATCTTAAGTTAGATTCTGAAGATATATGCACACTTTGAGAGAAATCACACCAGGATTATTTGAAGACTAACTCCTTATGGGATGATAGTGGTGTTTAGTTTAGTGCATCTTTTGGCCTCAAAGTTCTTGCCATGTTGCCTTTGCTTTAATGTAGAATGTCTGTTCAGGTTCTGGAACCAAATTGGCATGTGATGCATGATAGACTACAATCCACAAGAAGTGTAGATGAGGTAAGTGTAGAGATTTGCTTTTTTTTCTTTATAATTGAAGGGAAAACATGTTTCACTGAACAATGCGCCATCATCTTATCTTACAGGTGATACAACATCACGATTTCTTTCTTGATAAATGTCTGAGAGGATGCTTGCTTCTTTTACCTGATGTCCTCAAGGTTTGTCGCTTTTCCGTTTAATGTTATGTTTCTCAGGATCGCTGTAATTATTTGCTACTCTATCTCACAACAATCTGAAGAAGCACCTAGCATTTACACTCGTCTTGCTGATATTGCAGAAAATGGAGAAGTTAAAGTCAGTGTGTCTGCAATATGCTGCAGCCACACAGTGGCTGATATCATCGTCCATTGACATCAATAGCCAGTCTCATCAGCGAAAAACAATGTTAAAAGACCCAACCGTTACAGAGTCTATTTTGTAAGTTGTTCCATCGTGACTCATTTAGATCTTTAAGTCTTTAATACAACTAATAAGTTGGTGCTAGAAGTTTCGAACTTCATAATACGGTATTGTTTTAATATGTATATTGCGGTTTTAAACAGCAATTTTGAAAGGGAATTCAACTCGGAGTTGCAGAGCTTAGGACCAGTATTGAGCAAAGGATCACAGGCTGAGCCATACTTGACTCATCTCTCCCAGTGGATCCTTGGTGTTTCTAAAGAATGAGATTGAGATTTTTCTTAAACAAACTCAAGAAATTCAGTTTTTTTCCCCCTTAATGTTAACCAAATGATATTCAGCTTGAAGTTGTTATGAGATGTGAGTGTGTAACCTTTTTGTATTCCTTAAATCGTTTATTTCTCGAGCTTCCACGATAAAAGGAAAAAGACTCGAGCTCTGTGATTTGCTTATTGGTTTCACAGCAAGCAAAGCATTTTCTTTGAGAATGTATCTGAGAATCTTTTTAAACAAAATCCAATTATGCAAATCGCAAAAGAAAAGTGAAAACACTCTGAATAAGAACAGAATTTCCTTCCAATACCATAATAGAGTGGCATTTTGGTACATAACGAATTACGAGCGCGTCCCTCCTCGGAAGTACGAGCATACCACTCTCCCAACTAGACAAATTTTAACGCCAAAACATGTGCCTAGTCTGCAGACAAATGACAACCATAAATTAGTAATTAATGTCATTAATTACTGTAACCAATGGTTAATAGAAGGATGAGCAACTTTATTATAGTAGAGAATATGTAAGTTTACTATTTATGATCACCGTGGAGGACGACATTGTCTACTACCATTACGAATTGTCTAACAGTGGTAGACAATTCGTAATGCTATAGAAGCAAAGTCACTTCTGATGGACAAGTCCTCAGTTGAATTGGTCTATCGTGACAGAAAAAATCTTTAAATGTTATACGTTGTTCGTAGACAATTCAATTAAGTATGTCCATATTGTTGCCTTTCCACCCTTGAACACTTAATCTGAATATAATACAAGTACTAAAAATATGATAGATTGTGATTTGAAGACATTGTTTAGCCTTAAATCATAAGGACCTAAAAATATTATTCTGAAAAGTTTTAACCTACCATTGTCTAAACATAAACATGAGCCATAGACAGTGAAATTTGAACACCTAGATGTGTGGTTGGATGTATTCCTCATACAGTTCAATAGTATAGCGGGTGCGCATGTTGTCCACTATCTCATATGTGATTCCCGAGAAATCCACATCTAGTGCATGAAGCTCAATGAATTTGTCAGTCAATGGGCCACAATCTCCAGCACGTTCATTTTGCGGTACATGAGGTAATCTCGAATGGTGGAAAGCACCCGATAAAGATATTGTAGAGAGTTCAATTAATTATGTCCATATTTGCAGGCTCTGTATGGTCTTCGACAATCTACGAGTTGAAATTAAGAAAAGAATTGTCATGTTATTACGATATGGACAAACCAAATAACTATAGACCAATTGTGCTTGTACTGGGATAAGTACCTTCTTCCCTTAATCAATTCCTTGTGCGTCCTCTTGTGTGTTCCTTGTATCGCTTGATGCATCCCCCTGCCGAGAAAGTAAACCTCAGTGAACATTTGCAATGATGTTATTTTGTCTACCAATATGATGTTTCTGGTTTATTTTATCTACCATTACGATGTCTCTGGTTTATTTTGACTACCAATATGATGTCACTGGTTTATTTTTCCCATGAAGAATTTCTCCAATTAATTTTCATATTTGCAAGCTCTGTCTGGTCTTCGACACTCTACAAGTCAAAATTTAGACAAGAATTTTCATGTTATTACGATATGGACAAACCGAATAACTATAGAACACTTGTGCTTGTATTGGGATAAGTACCTTCTTCCCTAAATCAATTCCTTGTGCGTCTTCCTGTGTGTTTCATGTATCGCTTGATGCATCCCCTGCCGAGAAAGTAAACCTTAGTGAATATTTGCAATGATGTTATTTTGTCTACTAATATGATGTCTCTGATTTATTTTTTCCATGAACAATTTGTCCATGCATATATTGGCCATTTGTAAAGCATTAAAATTAGACTTACCAGTTCTTCATTTGAACTTTCATGACCATCTTCTTTGGGAATATTTGGAGTCTTCTACACAAACCAATCAATATAAATTCAGTAATAATCGGTTAACAGACAACATGTTCTTACTTACCATGTCCATTAATATGAAGTTGTAAATGTCTTGAGGTTGTTGAGGTGTAACCAACTGGTAATTTGGAACTGAGATCTAAAAGGTTTTCCACCAAATACAAACCACATTTCGTGTCTCTTGAAAATTATTAGAGATCTACAGAGCATTTGATGGACAAGTTTTCCCGAAAGAGACAAATTTATGATTGGTAGTTCCAGTAGTGGACCAAAACAAAAAGCTTTTAGGTAGTTTAAATCTTGTGTACCTTTGAGCGCGTCAACTAGATCTATAAGATATTTCGGTCTGGAGTAGGAGTTAATCCGACCACTTGGAGGTAGTCGAATCTCTAGACTCTCTCTCCTAGATCGTTCCTGATTCCTTATATGCAGATGCATGTGGCTCCTTTTTTCTCTTTCGCTGTGATTTTCTTACGCTGTTTGATGTCGAAAATTCTAACATATGAAATGTAGGAGAATAAAAAAACAAAGAGAAAAAGTGAAGAAGATAAAGATGATAGAGACTTGATGAAGAGAGAAGAGTAGTTGAAGAGAGAAGTGGGTAGTGGGTAGTGGAGATGAAAGATGAGAAAAAATCGGGCAGAGTGACAGATTAGACATGTGACAGTTTAAAAAAAATATAGAAAAAGATGGAAATCGAACAGATAGATGGATGACTCGAGTAAGAGGTCACAATTGTCTTTTTACTACCAGTAATATGGTATGGCCTAAAAGATAGACATTATGGTATACCTCATAATTTAGTAATACTTTTATGGTACTGTTGTAATTTATCCAATGCTAAATATATAAGCCATGATTCATAATCTAAACCAAAAATAACGAAATTGTAATATTTAATAATGAATCTGGTACTTGCAAAAAGAAAAAAAAGAGATTCGAGTGAAATATTCAAATAATTGAATTGTCTATTAATCCTAACTAGAGAGAGTTGTGGTGAGTGGAAGTGAAAATGTGCAGCGAAAGAAAAGTAACGGTCTCTATTCATTAGACGTCATAGAATGTAACAGAATGTAAAAGTGTATTTCTCATTCACATAAGCTCAATGTACAAAGTATTCAATATATAGACTTTACATCACTTAACTAACTTTAAAAAACTTATCAACTAACTCCAACAAACTTGTAACTTGAGTAACTACACACTAATAGCCCCCTTCAAGCTGGAGTGTAGATGCTGGAAACTCCAAGCTTGACTAAAATAACTCGAAATTGAGCTGGATACAGAGGCTTAGTTAGGATGTCAGCCACTTGACAATCAGTCCGGACATGTAGGAGTGTTAGAAAGCCTGAATCCACTCTTTCACGCACAGAATGACAGTCCATTTTGATATGTTTTGTTCTCTCGTGGAAGACTGGATTGTTACCAATGTGTATAGCAGCCGTATTATCACAGAACAATGTAGTATGAGTCTTGATAGGTAGCTGCATATCCTGTATCAAATTCTTGAGCCAAACAATTTCCATAACAGTAAGAGACATGCTTCTATATTCTGCTTCTGCAGATGAATGAGAGACCATTTTCTGCCTTTTTGATTTCCATAAGATAAGAGAATCTCCAAGAAACATACAGTAGCCTGACACAGAACGTCTAGTATCCAAACATGCTCCCCCAATCTGCATCTGCAAAAGCCGTGAGTTCAATGTTTGGATTAGATGAATAGAAGAGACCATGACCAGTTGTTCCTTTTATGTACTGCAATAATTTATGTGCAGCTTTGAGATGAGGAACTCTAGGATTAGCTGAGAATTGAGCCAATTTCTGCACAGCAAAGAAAATGTCTGGCCTTGTGATAGTAAGGTATATCAATTTTCCAATGATGCTCCTGTAACTTTCTGAATCAGAAATCAAATCACCATCATCCTTTGATAACTTTTGGTTTGGTTCTATTGGGATTGAAGAAGGTTTGCAACCAAGCATTCCAGCTGAGTCTAACAACTCTAAAGCATACTTTCTTTGAAAAATAGACAAACCAGTTGATGATCTTGCAATTTCTAATCCCAAAAAATATTTCAGAGTCCCTAGATCCCTTAGTTTAAAATGTTGCTGCAGCTGTGCAATTAATTCAGTTGCAACATATTGATGATTAGATGCCACTACAATGTCATCAACATATACAAGGACAATGAGTATATTTAAGCCTGAAACTCTGGTGAAAACAGTGTGATCAGACTCCTTTTTGATGAAACCAAGAGTATAAATTGTCTCTGCAAACTTCAAATACCACTGATGTGAAGCTTGTCTCAAGCCATAAAGAGACTTTTGAAGTTTACAAACAGGATTGGGTGGTAATGTACCTTGTTTGGGTTTGTAACCTGGTGGAATTTTCATATATATTTCCTCATCCAAGTCACCATTCAAGAAAGAATTTGAGATGTCTAACTTAACTGCCACACCAAGTAACATTTTAACTGATGTTAATTTTGCAACAGGAGAATAGGTATCCACATAATCCAAACCCTCTTTTTGTGTGTAACCTTTTGCCACCAAACGAGCCTTGTATCTTTCCAAAGAGCCATCTGAATTATACTTGACTTTGTATACCCATTTACATCCTATGGCATGTTTTGATGCTGGAAGAGAACAAATCTTCCAAGTGTTTGAACTCTCCAGAGCAGCAATTTCTGTATCCATTGTTGTGTTCCAGGAAGCATGCTTCTTAGCCTCTGTATATGAAGTTGGTTCAAACTCCTTTGTAATAGACATGATGAAGTGATGAAAATCAGGATCTAATTTGCCATAAGAAATGACATTACACATTGGATACAAAATCTTGGTATTGAGATTATAACAATGATAGTCCTGTAGATATCCAGGTTGTTTATGAGGTATTGACTTTGTAATGGACTTGTCAATGATCTGTAAGGAATCCATATCTGTGACAACCACTGGTTCTGAAACTGAATCTTGTTGTGGGTCTGAAGTAAGATCCTTATCTGATACTTGTTGAAACAGAGGAATATATCTGTGATATATGAATCCACCTTATTTGAGGCATAAGAAAACAAACTTTCATGGAAAACCACATGTCTTGAGATAAGTACATTGTGTGATTCAATGTCTAGAAGCTTGTACCCTTTAACACCTGTGGGATAACCAATGAAAATACATGCTTTGGCTCTAGGCTGAACTTGTGTCTTTGATGTGGTGAGGTTGAAAAATAAGCTAAACATCCAAATACCCGGAGGAGATGATAAATTGGAGTCTTATGTTTCAACATTTCAAAAGGAGATTTGTTCTGAAGTATTTGAGCAGGCAAACGATTGATCAAAAAGGCTGTTGTGAGAATACATTCACTCCAGTACTTCAAAGGTAAATGAGACTAAAACAACAATGGACCCCAAGTATTAAATCAAAAGCTTTATTTGACTTATTGTTGTTTGATACAAAAGGTAAATGTTTCTGTTTTGCTAAATGACAAGTTCTACAATGAGCTTGACTAAGATCTTTATCTGTGTTTGAAGAAATAGAGGTGACATCAGATAAGAACTTTAGCTTTTGAAATGCAGGATGACCAAGTCTTTTGTGCCATGTTTCTGAATCTACTTTCACTTGAAGACAAATTGGAGTAGGTTGAAGAAGACTTGTGTATGTTGATTCCAAAAAGTAGAGGTTGGAGATCAATTTACCCTTCCCAATCATCAATCCCTTTGTAGGATCCTGGATTTCACAGCCAAAAGTATCAAACCAAACTCCACAATTCAATTTTTTGGTTATGCAACTAATGCTTCGCAAATGAAATTTAAACTGTGGAATGAACAAGACGCCATGAAGGATGAAGTTGGCATTGATTTGAACTGTCCCTATGCCTTGAATTTTAACAGCAATACCATTTGGTAAGTTGACATTTGTATCATCAATTGATGTGAAAGTCTGAAACAAATTCAAATCATATGAAACATGATGGGAAGCACCATAATCTATCACCCATTTGTCCATATTTGTTATCTTATTGGATAAAGAGTGAAAGTAATACTTATTCCTCAGATAATGTGCAAAAGATATGGGGAAAGATAGTACCAGAGAATTGACATATTGTTGCCTTTGAATTGGCAGATTGATGACTTGTCTCTGGTATCTCAGTTAGAGTTGCAGTAGATGGATGAAGCTTAGAACTCAGATAAGCCACCAAATTCTGTATTTGATCAGAAGACAGATTGACTCCTGAATCATTTTGATTAACAGTAATGGCAAGATTTGTAGCAAATTGTTGTTGTATCCTTTGATTCTTTGGCTTCCAATCAGGGGGATAGCCATGTATTTTATAGCATTTATCAGCTATATGACCTTGTAATCCACAGTGAGTACATGTAGGTCTTGGTTTTTGAATATTATTTTCAGTCTTAACAAGTTTGGTTTCGACCTGAAAAGCAGAAGGAGATGGAGTAACAATCATTCTTTGTCTTTGAGATGCATCTGATTCTAGCATATTGTACATATCAGAAAGAGATGGACGAGGCTTCATATTCAAGATCTGGCCTCTGATATTCGAGAATTCATCATTTAGCCTCATCAAGAATTGAATTATCCTTGTAGTCTCCAAATCATCAAGAAGCTTCATAACCTGTGAACATCTGCAACCTCCATGTTCCAGCAGGTTCTTTGTACAAGCCAATTGTTCCCACAAAGTAACTTTATTGGTATAATAATCTGATAAAGACATTGTACCTTGACGTAGTCTACAAATTTCTTGATCAAGATTATAAATCCGTGGAAGATTACTTTTGTGAAAACGTTTGTAGAGATCATCCCAAACACCTGCTGCATCAGGAATGTAAAGGATGCTTGCATAAATTTTTTTGGAAACGACATTAAGAATCCATGCTTTAACCATGCTATTGCATCGAATCCAAATTTTGAGTAGAGGATCTGAATCAGGAGGTCTAGGTAAAGAACCATCCACAAAACATATTTTGTTCTTACTTTCCAAACTAATTTTCATTGTAACTATCCAGGAATTGTAATTATCACCATTGAGAATCTATGAAACTATCGTCATACCAGGATGATCTCCAGAATGAAGATAGAGAGGATGATGATGATTATCAATTGAATATGAACCTGTTAATTGCGAACCGGATGAATGCGAAGCTTCATTGAACTTTGATTTCGTCTTTAGAGTCGATTGTTGAAGATCATCTTCAGAATCTGTTGTAGGTGCTTTGTTCCTGAGTTTGGTTCCTTTCTTGGCCATTTTGGATAAAATTGGAGTTGAAAGTTGAACACAACAAGCTGAAGTGGAAGCAAAGACTGATAGAACAAAGAAAAAGAGGAAGAAAACAGAGAAGAACAGGGGAAACAGAGTATTTTCCCGAGAAAGAAGAAAATAAAGTGAAGGAAAAAGAAGAAGGAAGAAGAAGAGTTATCGCGGAAGTTTGAATGAGAAGGATTCTCCTAATACCATGATAGAATGTAACAAAATGTAAAAGTGTATTTTTCATTCACATAAGCTCAATGTACATAGTATTCAATATATAGATTTTACATCACTTAACTAACTTAACACACTTATCAACTAACTCCAACAAACTTGTAACTTGAGTAACTACACACTAATAAGACGAGTTTCACCATACATATATAAGCTCAAGATAGATGTTAACAACATCAACAACAAATAGTTTCTTCTGTTCTCATTATGTGTGTTTTTTCTTCTCATGTTGAAAAGCTTATACATTGCATAATAAAGAATTCACTAGAGCTGCGTGAGATTAGGATTGTTGTTACGAATCAGACGGGCCATTATTGAACCCTAATGTTAAACGAGTCAATCCGCGAACCGGTCTATAGTCAAATGAATTCTCTTAGGACGAAAGTAACTTTGCGCTCTTCTCAGGTAATTAATTTTTTTATGTTCTTTCAAGTGAAGGTATATAACACGACTTTAAATTAGTAAATGATGTTTTAGAGTTTTCACATATATTAAGAAAACAATTAATTTGTCACCTTAAATGTAACATTTTTTTTTTCAAACCAATTTCTCCCACCTTTAAACAAATAAAAATTCAATAAGTTCATTGTTTACTTTTCCAATTTTCACCAACTTTATTTAATAAAAAGTTTGCATCGAAAATCTAAAATATCTTCTAATTTGAAACAAGCAAAAAATTTAAAACATTTTTTAATAAAAATAGAATTTATGAAAATATAATAAAGCCATAGATCCAAGAAATAATCCTATATCTGAAAATTTTATCAAAACAATCGAAACTACAAAAATAAGTCAAAAGAAACTTATATCGAACAAAAAAAAAAAAAACAGAATCAAACTGTTTAAAACACACGAAGCAAAACTACTAAGATAAACTCAATACAAACTCTTTAAGTATCGTTCCAAACTGTAAACATTGATGCACCTTCACCACCACTTTTCCCATGGAAGTACATGTTTGATCCAACATCATCAGATACCCCCACCGGAAAATCTCCTTCCGTCGACTGCTGTTGTTGCTGACCAAAATAATAATGATTCCTTGCGTTATAAGCAATCTCAGCAGCAGCATAATTAGCATCGCAATTAACAGGTATTGCAAATCCTTGATAGCCTCCATAACCGCCACAAACAGTAACTGACCCATCAGAATGATCGATATTAGTAGCCATAAGG
Source organism: Iberis pinnata (assembly GCA_900406425.1). Classification (NCBI taxonomy): domain Eukaryota; kingdom Viridiplantae; phylum Streptophyta; class Magnoliopsida; order Brassicales; family Brassicaceae; genus Iberis; species Iberis pinnata. The sequence goes on from OVBE01001746.1 coordinate 22,715, forward strand.
CTCGGTGAGTTAGTCAAGAAATGATGTTGATCCTCCTCTTGTTTGAAACAAACCCTAACACTCTCATTTCCTCCATTGTAATAACCAAGATCATGATTATACCTCTCTTGACGGCTCAAATCCATTCCCTGATGAAACGCACCGTTTTGCCAAACGCTTGAATTGTTTCCACACTCTGGCATATTATTATTATTGACCATCATTATACTTGGAACTGGCTTGTTAGCGTCCTTGAGACGTTTTGCTGCGTTACCGATTGGAAGATTAGGGCTATCGAGGATTGCTTTAACGTTGTATCTACTCATGTCGAAGTTAGTCACTGCACTTAATCCTCTGAATTTAATTGCTGCTATGTCATAAGCCTCTGCAGCTTCTTCTTGTGTGCCTTCAATAATAACATGTACATATAATTCTATAATAAATTAACATTTTTTAAGCTTTAGAAAAAGTGTAAATTATGAGAGAAGAATTACCAAAAGTTCCTAAATAGAGGTCTTTGTTACCAGCAACTCTTCCGATCCTAGCTTGCCATCTTCCATGTTGGTGATGCCTTTTTAAATTCGACCCATTACAAGAATGTTTTCAATTTTTATATTACATTAAATGTACTTTTTTATCATTGTTAAAATAAAATTCAAATAGAAAATTATCAAAACATTGTATTAGTAATTTAGGGCCTAAAGAAAAAATGTGTGTAATACCTTGTTACTCCTCGATAAATCGAAGCACCACGAGAGAAGCCACTACTTTTCCTACATTTTTAAAATATAGATGAATGTATACAGAGTATTTATATATGTTAATTAAGATATATTATTATATATGCAAGTCATAGTTCATAAATATGATGGATGGGTTTTCAATAATAATATTATAATAGAACTGATTTATCGTTATTTATTTCATGGCAAATGAAATAAATTAAACAGTTCCATATATACCTGCGCAGAGAAGCAACATATTCTTGCCTCGTCATTTGCTTCATGTCTTCTACATCTTTCTCATAATCATCCATCTGCATATTTATAGATTATATCAAACCAACATTACTAAATTTAACGATATAAACACGACAATTACTATTATAATATAATACTAGTTACTTTTGTAAAAACACACAAGGTAGACCAAAAAAACAAAACAAATTGGTTAAACGTTTTATGAATTTGAGTAAGAATGATTAATTTATACTAACGGGGAAGTTAGTAGTGGTGGTGGTTCCCCAATACTTAAGTGCTGCTAAATCATAAGCCCTAGCTGCTTTTTCTTCTTTGTCATAACCTCCTGCATCATTACCATATTGATTAGATCTTATAAATTAGATTAAAACTACTTAATTTATCCAATTTAATCACACTCACCCAAATAAACTGTGTAGAGGACCATATCCATCAGGTGCAAATACAACAAAAAGAAAATCAAGATTAGTTCGAAAAAATCTTTAGAAAATGTCAATTTATCATATAACTGATAAATATATATACCTTGTCTTCCTTTACGAGTTTGGCCTTCTCTTTTACAACTATTGTCCCATAGATGTGCTTCATATCTTCCTGTCCACCGATGCCTGATCAACATATTTAATACAAACAATATAATTATGATCAAGAGTGTACCAAATATAATATAATGACAAATTTTCGATTACCCTTTTTTCCGACCAATTTTCGACACCAAAATATTTTACGACTTTCAAATTTCAACTAAACCATTTTGGTCGAAAAATAGTCAGAAATTCATAATTCCGACCATTTTCTGACCAAAATGGTAGTCAGATTCTTAAATCTTTCTTGTAGTGTTAAGTCCCCTTTAAATATGTAAAGGAAAATTCCGCAACTCGATATGGAGAGTAACAATTCAAGCAACAATACTGATTATAAATGAAAGAGTACCTTGTAACACCGCGGTATATAGACGTCCTTTGTCCAAAACTCTCAATACTTTTCTTCGGTGCAGCTTCGACAATGCTCTTCTCTTGAACATCATCATTACTAGTGTACTTGTTGGTCTCGCAACCAGCAGATGAGGTCATAGAGAGGGACAAGCTTCTTGCCCTACCACCATTATTGTCTTGATAATCAGAATTAGCCACTGGATGATTTACCATCCATGAATTTATCATCGAAAGGCCTAGTGAACCACCACCACCACCACCACCATCACCTTCTCCACCTCCACAACCATGATCACTCCCATCTCCACCGTTTTCGGTGGTTCGGCCAAGGAAATTCTCAAGTTTTGGTCCATTATTTTGGATTTTATTGCATGCACCAGTACCACCATTGATGTCCCAATCTATAAGAACCAAAAATAGAAACACCTAATTAATTAGTATCATTTCCGATTTGATTTTTTCAACCGATCCATTTATAAAATAATGCACGAGATGAGTTTCTGATTAATTATATATTACCTTCTTCACTACAAGGGCACAACAACAGAAAAGTTAAAATATATTGTGATTTGTGATGTTGAAATATTTATAATTGAAAAACTTTCATGAGAAGAGAACAAAACATTAAACCATGGAAATTCTCAAAAAGAGATGAAAAACAAAATATAGGGCTACGTGCACAAGTCTTGGTCTTTGTTATATGCATTGGAAGAAGAGGAAAATTAACAAATTAAGACAAATAAAGAAAGAAATATAATTAAAAAACAAAAAACCTCGGGAGTGAGTATTGTTGTCCGTGGTGAAAGCATCGAGGACACTACCAAAGGGAGAGGGAAACAATGTTTGAACGGCCGAAGACTCATCGGCCATACCAAAACAGTACTCTCCGGCGGTTGTGGTGGTCGATGAGTCGATATCTGAACGGTGGTGATTGTTATTGTGATCATGAGGAGATAGAGAGAAACCTAACCAGTTAGTATCATTCATGGAGTTCATTATTAACTACTTGTGAGAGATGAGAGAATTAGAATAATAAGTAGAACTTATTAGTTAGGGTTCATGCATGAAGAGGAGTAAGAAAAAGTTTTTGATGTTAATGACCAAAGAAGAAGAAAAGTCAAAAATGTGATGTTCATTTCTACCGAGGCGACATTATGCGCATTTATAAATAGTAAAAAAAAAATAGCAATTAAAGTTCATAAAGAAAATTTGAAAAATATGGAGTGTATTGGTCGGTTTGAATAGAAGGGGTATACTAGTAGTAAATTGCTAAACCGAAATTGTTTTAAAATTTTTAAATATTTATTGATCAGTAACTAAATCCTTTTTTTAATTAATCTCTCTCAATACTTATTTTCATGTAAAGGACAAAAAAGGGTAACAGGAGTACGATCCAAAAACCCACTTGCTGTCAATATAAGACCAATGATGGTGTGTCTCTTAGAGACATGTGTATGTGTGAAAGTACGACACGAGCGAGCGATTGCGTTTGGCTTTTTGTTTCAATTGCAAACTCCTCATTTTTGGTAGTATTTTACAATAAACTCAAATTAAGATCATGGTTATTGTTTTATGATGTTTTGAAGTGCTAGAGTCAATTCTCATCACACGTGATCTTGATATACGCTGAAATCTCTCATAGTAAAATTATAAAATGCAATGGATATGCTTTTTTGGCTAAATGATTCACTAGATTGAAATATGCATTTTTATTATAAGACTTTCTATATCTTTTTGTTTCAAAATAAAAGATGTTTTAGATTTTTTACAAAATTGTTATATTTTTCTTTTTCAAAACTATAGACGTATATTAATAATCATCAAACAATACAATATCCAGACCGTTAGGAACATAGTTATAGAACTTAAATAAGAAAGCCAGTAAGATAATTCTTGATAAGATAATATGCGACCCGATTAGCTTCTCTTGGTACCTATCGAACTTGAGCTTCTACAAATTTTTGTTTCCATCTATGAACATCTTTGATCCAATTATAGTGCTGGAAATCGATACCCTCTCCTTGAATCAATTCTATAAGATACTTGTTATCCCCTTCAAATATTATCTTTCTATATCCACATATCCAAGAATGTTGCATACCATCAAGAAAGCTTGAAATTCACATTCCAAAACATCAAAACACAGAGCATCTTTACTTGTTGTCGATTCTTTATAAGTGCATGTACAATCTCTAATTATCCATGCACTTTTAGAACTACTCATATTATCTCTGCTTCCATCAAAATTACACTTTACAAAATTCAGAGGAGACCTACTCCAATGATAAGAACTTGTATTAGGCGTGAAATCACTATGAAACAGATGATTCAATACATCATTGTTATTTACCCATTCTGAAGCATCAAGGAAAGCTTGTTTACTTATATGACGCCAATTTGAGTTCTTTCTCTGATATTACAATAAATTTCTTGATTTCCATAATCTCCACATCATGAAGAAAGGTAAAACCCTAATGTAGCTTAGTTAGATGCAAATCATATGCCAAAGAAAACAGAAGCTCTAGTTTGACTTCAAAAGACGAATATAACAAAAGTTGGGGATGAGTTAGCACGTTGGAACTCCGCCATACAACCACAGCAAAGAAAAACAACCCAAGAACATATGTAAAAGAGACCAATTTCACAACAACAATGTCTGCAAATTATCTCTTGAGTGATATGTCTTTGTTGCATAAATGAACTAATAGTAAGAGATCTTGAAACGATTTTCTAAAGAAAATATCTCAGCTTTGGTGGTAAATGCAGTTTCCAAAATACGTTTCTTCATAGATACAATTCCATGAATACATTGTAAGGTGAATTTAATGGAAGATGTGTAGCCAACCAATATGCAGATTTCACACTATATATACCATCTTTTGTGTAACTCCACCCTATCACATGATGGTAAATTTAGGCACAACTTGAGACGCAAAATGTCCAAACAATCTTCAAACAATATATTAGCAGCTAATAAGTCATGATTCCAAACACCCGTAGTGCGATTAATAAATCTGAAATAGTTTTAATATTGGAAATAGGTCCAAAAAAGGTTTTGGAGCACATTGTGGGTATTTGACAACCAATTGTCTTCCCAAATATAAGTATGTGAACTTAAACCAATTGAAACTTTTAATCCTTGAGTCACAAGAGATTTACCGGCCAATAATGATCTCTAAACAATGGATGGCTTGACTCCCCGTACATGCGTGAAGAAAACTACAGGAAGGATAATAACGAGCCTTTAACACACATGAAACCAGACTTTGAGGAGCCTGAAGAATCCACCAGACTTCTTTTCCCAATAGAGCTAGTTTTAATTTCTCTATATCACGAAATCCAAGACCTCCTTCTTTCTTATGAGCACCTAGTCTTGACCATTGAAACCATTAATTTTTTTTATATTATCATGGCTATAGGACCACCAAAACCGAGCTAGGACTTACTCTATTTCCTTATAAACTGAGATTGGAATTATAAAACAATTCATAGCATAGACTGGGAGAGCTAAAGCCACTATTTAAACAGAATATCTTTATCTGCATCTGATAAAAACTTACAAGACTGATTAAGAACTTTCTTTAACACTTACATGATTTTGGATGGGCATGGCCAAAAACCAGTGCATCATCCGCAAATAAAAGGTGATTAATAGTCGGCCATGTATCACTGATTTTCATACTTTTGATTCCATTGCTTAGTGTTTCTCTAGACATTAAGTGACTCAGAACTTCAGCACAAATGATATAGAGGTAAGGCGAAAGAGGATCTCATTGCCTCAAAACCCCTTGAAGGTTGAATAAATCCTATATGATTACCATTAACAAGAACTGAAAAAGTTACTAATGAAATAAACTTCATTATCCAAGAAATCTACTTTATGTGATATCCCATTAAAACTAATGTTTGATAGATAAAAAAAACTAATTTAATCGATCATAAGCTTTAGAGATGTCAGTTTTAATCGCCATATAAGACTCCGCAAATAAAAGGTGATTAATAGTCGGCCATGTATCACTGATTTTCATACTTTTGATTCCATTGCTTAGTGTTTCTCTGGACATTAAGTGACTCAGAACTTCAGCACAAATGATATAGAGGTAAGGCGAAAGAGGATCTCATTGCCTCAAAACCCCTTAAAGGTTGAATAGATCCTATATGATTACCATTAACAAGAACTGAAAAAGTTACTAATGAAATAAACTTCATTATCCAAGAAATCCACTTTGAATGAAATCCCATTAAAACTAATGTTTGATGGATAAAAAACTAATCTAATCGATCATAAGCTTTAAAGATGTCAGTTTTAATCGCCATATAAGACTTAGCTAATCTTTTACGCTTATATAGTGAGTGGATTAGCTATTGCACCAAAATCACATTGTCCATTATATGTCTTCCTGGCACAAATGCTGCATGGGTCTCACCAATCAAAAAGGGTAAATTATTTTTCAACTGATTGACCAAAATCTTGGAGATAATCTTATACTTGACGTTACATAGAGCAATTAGCCTAAAGTCTTACATCTCTTCCGGTGAAGACACCTAAGGGATTAAAAAAATATTGGTGTGATTCACACCTGGTTGGAAAGTTCATGTGTTAAAAAATTAGTGACTTCTACGAAAACATCGTGTTTGATCTTAGCTCAAAAATGACGATAAAATTAGCCATTATAATCATCTGGACCTGGAGATTTTAGTTCACCAATTGAGAGCATAGCCTTTGTAATCTATGATTCTGAAACATTAATCGTCAATGTATAATTCATATCAGCTGTTAAACGTGGAAGAAAGTCTTGAAAAACTAAATAAAAAAATACTCGCAAGACGTTCTTGTGAACTATATAAGATGATGTAATGATCCTAAGCCACATAACCAATATTCATATCTCCATAAACCTGCATCCCATAAGAGTTATTTATTGTTTTTAGACGATACCTAGTCACTCTATTCTTAGTTGAAGCATAGAAAAATGAGTGTTCCTATCCCCACAAGTGAGCCATTTATTGCAGCTAATTGTTTTCCAATAAAATTCTTCAAGTATGTAAGCTTTTTGTAGTTTCTGACTGAATTTTGTGTATATCTGATATATTACGTTTTTAACACAATTTATCTTTTATTTTGCATCGATTTTAAGTATTTTTGCATTGCATATAGGTTAGTTTAGCACACATTTGCATCGCATTTCATTTGTCCAGGTGTTAGAAGTGGAGACACCGAAAACGCGGATCAATGGAGCTTAAGAGATTCAAGAAAGGGTGGAAATGAGTTGTACCGGTTTAATGTACCGGTTTGTACAAACCGGTACAGGTGGAGAAAGCATTTTCAGGGGCATATCGGTTTAATGTACCAGTTTGGACAAACCGGTACGAGCAAAAATCAGAGACCAGAAGCTAAGCATTGGGATGGTGTACCGGTGTGTCTAAACCAGTACACACGAAGAAAATCTATACCGGTTTGGTGTACCGGTTTGGCCAAACTGGTATCAGACGGAAAAATCAAATCTCTGACTTCCTTCTTTTGGTTTAAACCCATTTCCAATTGGGTTAACCCAAGTGTTTTTGGGTTAACCCAATGCCTCTTTTAGGTTACTATATAAGCTCTAAAACCTAATTTTTGAGAGTTTATCTTTGCTTTTCTTAAGAAGAACTTTGTAATCATCTTTTGAATCTTATGTTTATTGGAGTTTGATTTGTTGCTTTGATTGTTTCTTTTCTTCTCAAATTTACTTCTAATCATGATTCAACACATATCTAATCTTGGATTTTGTGTTTTCTCATTGATTAGTGAGTAGTTCTTTACTAAGCAAATGAGTTAGGTAGATTAAGATGATTAGATGGTTGATCTTGATGTTTAGGGCTTAGATATCTTATATCCTCATTCATTAGGTGTGCTTAATGCTAGATTTTTCTTGGCCATTCAAGTTTAGATCATAGGTGTTTATTGCCCGAAAGGTGTTCGAGAAATGCTTGAACCAACTATTGAATGCTAAATGAGGCAAAACCAAGATATTTGTGTTAGTTAGTTTAGTGGTTGATCATTTATTAGAACTTAAGGCTATTTGATTGTGCAATTATCCAAGAGATTGTTTTAGTTGCATGATTAGGAAATAGATTAATGCCATGTGAGTGAATTAATTTAATTAAGGAATCTTAGACCAATGATTAGCACTGAATGATAGTATAAAGCATCATGAGATACCATTTGATCACCCAAGTCAATAACCGTTGCCCATTTGTGTAGGCTTTTTAATCTTGACTTACACTTTAATCTTTTGTTGACTTTTGCTTAATCTTGTTGACTTTTATATTGTTGACTTTTGTTGACTTTTAGAATTATGCATGAATATGTGTTTCAAAACCATCCAAATCTTATTAGCTTAGACTAAACATGATTATCTTAATTTTTAGTGTGTTAATTGCCCCTAATTTGGATTGATACCCTAAGTACTTCAATGACATAAGTATTTCTTAGGATACTTGATTAGATAAAAACCGCAAATTCTTGTTTATCAACAGAGGTCGCATAGCTCATAGCATAGCATGATCCAGTTGAGTCTTGAGTCTTCTAATTAATATAGTTTTGTTTGAAGTCTTGGTACGTTTCCAATTGCAGATGGCCTACTTACTTAAAGACAACTTATCAGATAAGTTTCCATACGAATTTAATTGCCAAGATTGAGTGACTTCTATCTTGAAACCATCCATTGATAATAGCCTACCATCATACTTGAAAAAGAAACAACAAGGTGCAGGCATAAAGACAAATCTGGTGAAAATAGGACGATGATCAGATCCACCAAAAGGAAGAAAAGTTGAAAGTGCAAATAGGTATTCAGTTCGCCATTGCGAGTTAGCCATACATCGATCAATACACAAACGTACAACATGATCTTAGAGCCTACCTAACCAGGAGAAGTGATCTCCAACCGACTGCATATCCTCAAAATCATAAATTGTTCTCATATTTTTAAAAATTATGAAAAAGCTTTATGGTCTTCTTCGATCTCTTCTTTTCTCTTCATTTCATGTGATTTCATTGAAATCACCTTGAGCTAACCAAGAGGAATAACGATTTACGAAAATTCTTTGTAATCTCCCAAAGGTGAAATCGATGTGAAGATTCAGGGGGGGGGGGGATACACAAAGGACACATAAAAGCTTGATTCATTAAGTTACACTTTACAATCTATCAGCTTTGCAAAAAAGAAATCAATAGGAACTACTACTGATGATTTCCAAAATAAACATAGTCCACCACTAAGACCTATAGATGGAACCGTAAAACAGTGAACATATTTCAAATTGACACCCAAATCTCTTAAATAGTCATCTTGTTGCTTAGTCTCCATTATGCATAACATGTCTGTAAAATACTAAAGACGCATTTCCTTAAGGCGTCGAAGTGTCAGTGCTAGGACTGGGCATTCGAATTTCGGATCGGTTTTTTCGGTTAACCGAAATTGGGAAATATAAAAACCATTCGGGTTTTTAGTCAAAATCGGATTGGTTCGGTAATTAAAAATTTGGTTTCGGTTCGGTTTTAAGATTTTTTATATAATCCATTTTGTATCCGAAAACCAAAAAATCCGAAAAAAACACGAAAAATCCGAAAAAATCCAAAAACCCACGTAAACCGAAAAATTCTGTAAACATGCAACATAAACTTAATTATGACACTAGGGATTTAGGCTTATTATTTTGTGAATTTCGGTTTAATTATGTTATCCGAAATTAATTCGGTTTATTAAAAAAACCGAAAATTATAAAAATAAAAATCCATTCGGTTTTCAACCTATAACCGGTTCGGTTTCAGATCCAATTTTTTGGCTCGATTCTTTCGGTTTATTATGCCCAACCCTAGTCAGTGCATTGCCAATCCCCTAACAGTTCCAAACAATTGTACTAATTTCTCATGTGGTTGTTTTGGGCCTACCGCGCCTCTGTGAGTTTCTAAAGTAGTCGGATCCGTATAAGAGCCGCCTGGATACTTAGTATATAGTCTCTTTGAACGCTCAAATTCAAGGATGCTGTCAATAAAGTGGCATTTACGCTTTTCTCTGCCATGGTAACCCTTAGTTTCTGCATAAGTAGTGTATAGGTCTATCATTAAGTATGAATCATACTTTGGAGCGTCGTGTGATGAATCCGCAACAAAATTAGGAAAAATCTAGGGGATTACTTGATAAACAAGAATCACTAATTCTATGTCTAAGCAAATTTCTTAAGCTTAATCATATCGTTATAGTAGTTAAGATATCAATCCAATACAAAGATTCAATCAATACATTAGAACTTAGGAGAATCATATTTAGTCTAAGCCATTAAAATTGATTGGTTTGGAACACTTAATCATACAATAATCTAAAAGTCAACAAAAGTCAAATATGTAAAAGTCAACAATAATTAAGCAAAAGTCAACATGAATTTAAACTTGAATTCAATAATAAAAATCTAAGCAAATGGGTAAAGGTTACTGATTCGGATGATCAAATGATATCTTATGATGTTTAATGCTATCATTGGTCTAAGATTCCCAAAAATAGACTAATCCACTTTCATGGCACTAATCATTTTCCTAATCATGTAACTAAAACAATCTCTTATATAACCACATGATTATAAAACATTAAGATCTAATCTATAATAAACCACTAAACTAACTGACACAATCTCTTGGCTAGGCCTCATTTAGCATTCAGTAACTGGTTCAAGAAGTTCATCGAACATCTTTCGGGCACAACTCATCCTATGATATAGATTAAATTGATCAAGTCAAACCTAGCATTAAGATCATTTACTAAATGAAGATTTAATAAATCTAAGTCATAAACATCATAATCCATCATCTAATCACCCTAATCTACCTAACCCATTTGCTTATGAATAACTACTTACTAATCATTGAGAAAACAAAAAATCCAATGTTAGAAATATGTTGAATCATGATTAGAAGAAGATTTGATAAATAGAAAAGCAATCAAAACAAAGATTAAAACTAAGGTTAAGCAAAGATTCCAAGTGATTACAAAGTTCTTAAGAGAAAAAGAGATATCCCTTAGCCTTAGGTTAAGAAAAACCTTTTATAGTATCCTAAAATGGAAGTGGTTTTGATCCGAAACAAATGGGTAAACAAAAATCAAACTGGTTTAGACTTGAAAAAGGTAAGAAAAATGTTGACTTTCTGACTCATACCGGTTTGCACAAATCGATGTAACAAACCGGTATGAGTCTTCATATGGTTGTACTGGTTTGCACAAACCGGTGCAACTAACCGATTTAGCCCTCTGGAAAAATGAATAATATGTACCAGTTTGCACAAACCGATGCATCAAACCGGTTTGATTTCATAAATTATATCTTCCTCTATAACGGTTTGCTCCCCCGGTCCATCAAACCGGTATGCCCTTCACACTGTCCTTTTTGCACCTTTTGAGCTCTTTATTATTTCTTCTCATCGGATTTGATTCTAATTCAGCTTCGCACTCCTTAAACACTTGAAATATACAATAATGTGCAAAAAACAACCTATCTAGATCTAAATGCAAGCTAAACAACCTAGAATGGAATCAAAATCAATGCCAAAAAGCATAAAAATGTACTTTATCATCAGGATAGTCAGGTAACATTGGAATAAAATCAAGACTCCGAAGTAGTGGAGAATGGCCATCATTCTGCACAGCTACATTGACCACATCCACTTTAATATCCAATGGTTGTTCAATAGGTACATCAACCACCGCCTAGGGGATAAGCCCCATTTGGTTACGAGCATCAGGTTGGTCATAATCATCATATCCACTATCATTACTATCATGATGATTATCTGCAACCAGAACAAGATAGTGACCAATAGGGCTGTCAAATGGGCTGTCCACGTCCATTTTGGCCCGTCCATTTTTGTCCAT
>OVBE01001747.1:0-32704 GCA_900406425.1 Iberis pinnata
TAGTGAATATAATTTACATTTTCTTAGTTTTGTGATATGGTAGAAAGAAATATATGATTTTTCATATTTCTTTCACAACTATTTATTTATATAAATGAGTAATGTGTAGTTAATATATCATTTTATCATGTAAAGTACAAATTAAAAATTTATGTAGATGATAAGGTGGCTTAAGGAGGAGTGAGCAAAAGTTAACTTTATATATATAGTACACACTAATATGCATGTTTCATGATAAATATGAACATATCACGATAAATGGTCTTACAATTCTGCGTATTGCTTTATAAATGGGTCAACAAGCTTCATATAAACTCACTTTTGACAAAGTGGTTTTTGTCATAATTGAAGTAAATTTGAATGAGAAATTAGACAACTAAATGAGCTAAATTAGCTGGAAAGATTAGCTAGCTTAGCTAGGTGAGGAAATGGCAGCTCAACCAAGCTCAATGAGATAAATTAGTAATCACCTAACTGGATGGACTGGTCAGCTAACACTCAAGTTTAGTGAACTGAGGAGTGAAGTAGCTTAAGGTGAAAGGTCACCAATTGAAAACATGCAACGAAGGGGTGTGTGTCATTTCATATCAAAAGGTGTTTTGACCAAATGTCACATCCTTTCACATGATGCCTCTTCATCACCTATAAATAGAGCATCTCTCATTCATTTTCTCTCATCCATTTTCTCAATCAACATCAGAAAGCAAAATGGTTTTCGATATTGAATAAAGAGATACAAATAAATACCGATAAAATCTTTCAACGTTTTTCCAATAAATACCTCGTTCCAAAGTCTCGGGAGTATTCACAGATACTAAGGTCGATAGGCTTTATTAAGAGTAAAGCTTAATAAAGACGTGTAACGGTTGTATCCTGGGATTCTGAAATTGCGGTAAACCGTCTTACTACGAGCAATTTTTAGAATTAAGGAAAGAGTTTCGACTCGACTCCGTTAATTTTAAGATATAAACGTCTTAAACTAGATTTTAACTAAATCCGGTTTTACGGTCCCTACATTAAGTGCTAACAAAATTTTCAAGATGGTCTTCTTTATCGCAATTGACATATAATAAGTAATAAATTTTGACGTGTACTCTCACCAAAGTATAAAGGTCAATTCTGCAAAATTATCAACTTATTGTTGATATATGATATTCTTTAACTTTCCCCCACAAGATGATAAACTATTCGAATCTATCATTATCTAACTGAATCATATTTTAGAATCAACATCATTTTATGTGTTTTACTTAAAAGGTGCATCATAAACCAAAGAAGCATTATGGCATAATAACCTCGACGCATTTTAGCTCGATAAGTCAAAAGCATAGTAAATTCACATCAAAACATAATGAGTCATGACCGTTACACCTCTACAATCCTTTAAAGGATCGTTTGAATTTAAAGGAAGAAATATACACCATATCTGGGGACTGAATACTTTAGCTAAAAGGGTACTTTTACCTTGTCGAAGGATTCGATCTTTTATAATTTTAGTTTTTTATTTGGCTCTTATCATATTCTTAAATAAAATGACAAACTCAAATTTTTATATTCAATTTTGGTTTGGATCCCAGTTTTAAATAGTATATCACTTTGATGTAGTATAAAAAACTAAAATTACCATATAACATTATATATCTTGAACTTTCATTAAAGTTTAATTTATCGTAAACTATAATATTTTAAGAATATTGTTTTTGAATTTTTAAAAAATCAAAACAGCTGAACCATAATACACTATAAGAGTTGACGAAAAATATATATTATAAGAGTACATGATCTTGAACAAATTGTTTTTTTTTTATTAACTTGAACTAATCAAGAGTAATTTTGTAAATTGGTTACTTTATGTTCTTTATTTTTAAAAATAGATACCCAATTGGAACCCAAAATGATACTGAAGTGTCCACTCCTAATTTACATGTCAACAATAATTATCAATTTCTCATTGCAATTTTTATTAAGGTAAGAGCACGTAAGAGAATCTCCACCTCAACTCTATTGTAGAGTAAAATTCTATTGTATGGTAAAACTCTATTTTAGAGTAAATCTCCTCCAACCCAATATTTTATACTCTAAAATAGAGCTTTTACTTTTTCACTACTCTTATAACCATAATATACACTCTATTTTAGAGTGCAACTATTTATTTACAAAGAAGTCATTTAATTGTTATATTATATCTTTTGATATTTTTACTAATTTTTAATATATATTTTTTATTAGTAAAATAAAATAAAAATTAATAACTTGATGAATATAATAAACTAAATAATACAAACTAAAAATATCATTAATGATAATAATTGAATCAAAATTATGTAACGTTTTATTATTTTTGGATGTATTGCTATTTTTGTTATGTAATATTTTTGTAGTAATAGTATGAAGTCTTATTTTTTATACAAAAATATAATAGTTGAGATCATTTTTGTAAACTTCACAAATATAAGATGTATATTATATTTAAATAATATTTTGGATGTTGCTATTCTAATTCTTTACATCGTGTTGCAAGATCCAAAGCTGCTCGTAACTCAATTTATGCTTGGTCCTCGATTCTAAATCCATTATGACGGACCTCTGTTCCATCAAAGATGCTGCAGCTATTCATTTCCAAATCTTCTTACAGCATCAAGACAACACAACTCTCATCCCGCAACTGGTTTTATCAGATCTCCTTCCGTATTGATGTTCTCATCTTGTCGCTGAGACTCTTTTCCAACCAATATTAGAGTTAGAGATTAAAGCCACTCTCTTCGATGTACCATCTAATAAGGCTCCGGATCCTGATAGTTACACCTCAAAGTTCTTCAAAGCTGTTTGGGAAATTATTGGTGCAGATTTCATTATTGTTGTCTAATCGTTCTCCACCTACAGTTTTCTGCATCGTGAATGCGATCTTGGTGTCACTCATTCCCAAAGGAGATGACCCCCAAACAATGAAAGATGACCACACAATTTCCTTCTGCAACATCTTTCACAGAGTTATCTCGAAGATCTTCGCTAATCGCCTCAAGACTATACTCCCAGATTTCGTTGATCAAAATCAGAGTGCATTTGTTAAAGACCATCTTCTACTTAAGAACGTCATGCTCGCCGCATAAATTGTCAAGGACTACCAAAAACTCTCACTCTTTCCTCGCTGCAATTTAAAATTGGATATTTCAAAGGCTTTGATATAATTAACTTATATTTTATTATTTCGGTTTTACAGGTAATGCAATTTCCGGAGTGTTTCATTATTGAATTCGCCTCTGTATATCCACAACTACATTCTCTATCTTCGTAAATGAGAAATATGTTGGTTATTTCCCCAATGCACGAGAAGTACGTCAGGGTTATCCTCTATCTCCTTTTCTCTATGTTTATCGTAAACAATGTCCTCTCCAAGCTTATGGATGCAGGTGCTACTATAGGTGCCTTTGGCTACCATCCATGATGCATCGACCTTGGTCTCACTCATCTATGTTTTGCAGATGATATTCTCATATGCTCGGATGGTCGAACTGAATCTATCAATGGTATCCTCCAAGTCATGGAGACTTTCGGTCGTGCTTCGGGTCTCATGCTTAATCCTAAATCTACACTGCGGTGAACAGATCTTTGTAGTATAGTAAAGCGTTGTATTCCAAAAAGACCAGACAGTAAGACTTTCAGTTAAATCTTGATTCTAACTAAGACAAAATTAAAGGGTGTTCGTAACAGTGTTAAAAGCATAATCTAAAAGAGGATGTAAATCAATAAACTAAAGCGTCAAGCATTAAGGAATTCCACGGTATTCAGGTTTGAAGCTTATGTTAACGTGTAGGATTTATTTTGAAAATACTTCTCAACTTAAAAGACAATAATAGACTAATCTCATCTCGAAGTATTAGATCCCTACAATTGAATTACTAAATACAAACTCTCGCCGTAATTAAACAATTCAATCTTGCAATGATTTCAGATTCGATATGTTCATAAGCATCAAAGACAATACTCCCGCAAGCAGAGACACTTATTCATCTAGACTAGGTCATATCTCTAAACCAAATCCCTTTGTGCTTATCAACCTAATATAAATGAACTAAATGGCCAGTTTAATTCAAGCATTAAGAATAAATCTAGACTAAGAACCTAAGAATTTCAATCATTTATGTTAAAACCTAACAATCAAATCTTGTTTTCCCTAGGAAATCCTTAAAACCTAACAAGTGAACTTCTCAGCTATAGAAAAGTCAACACAAATCGTAATCAGAGAAGAACACATTTAAAAAAAAAAACCAAATCAATATACTAAAAAGAAAAGAGTTTTGAATTCTTCTCCAAAAAGTTGGAATTTATCTCTCTGTAAAAATCTGGGAAATAAAATTAAGCCATTGTTCCAAAATAAAACCTAAACCTAAGGCTTATATAGTGCTAAAAATAAGGAAAAATAAAATAAAACCAATAAGGAAAAGTCTTGAAGAGTCTTGAGGGCATAATTGTAATTTTGGATGATTTTTAGTGATTTTCGGGTTCAAGGATCTCTTTTTTACGTAAGTTTACCGGAGGTTTAGATCGATCGATCTCTTTTCTCACTTCTGCACATGCTTCTTCTGCAAAACAGCTCGACCACTCTTTAGTAAAATCACTATAACTTTTGATTGCACCAATGGATTGACTTGAAACCACTTTCATATGAAAGCTAACTCATGTGGCTATGGTGTGTCAAAATTTCAGCTCAATCCATCCATGGGAACTTCTTCAAGAATTGGTAAACCTTTGACATTTCTGACGGATTCTGCATATGCCACTTTGCATCCATTTTGTGCACAAATCCATCTTTTTGCTCCAGAACATCCCAAACACATAAAATCCTGAAATATGCAAATACTACATGGAAACACTCGGATAATGCCAAATAGAAAGTATACATACCCACTATATAGCATTAAAATCGAGTGATATCAACTCCCACATACTTAGATCTTTGCTTGTCCTCAAGTAAAGCAAAACCAAATCCGAAAAAGAGGTTTGAAAAGGGCCACATAGGAACTCTCAGAATCTCAACAAACTTAAGTTCATAAATCAAAAACTAAAAGACACTACTCCTAGACAATCATTGCATAAGAAATGTTTACCGCCACCTAACTAACAACATACTTTCTAATCTACATCCAAAATCAATCAAATCATTTCAAGCAGCTCTCTAAATTCGATTAAAAAAAATAATGTGTTCTTGCCTATGAGGTATCAATCTATGTTGCTTAGATACTTTTTCTATTAAAGCGCCCATACCAAACAGAGCATCAAACGACTTCTGGTCCTGACCATTTTCCCCCTTTCTCACTTCTTTTTTTTTTCTTTACCTTTTTTGCTTTCTGCTTTTTTCTTCGCATTTATGCGCTTTTTATATTCTGTTTTAGGAGATGGTTTTTCTGGGATTGACTACGGATTTCTAGATCACGCTTTCAATCTTTTTTTATACCGTTTTTTCTCTTTTTTCTTTCTTGAAGGGAGGGAGAGAAAGGATCCGGATCATACTAAAAAACCTTGTCGGTTTTATAGAGTACAGAAGAGAAAAGTACCTAGCTTTTCAAAGTATAACCAACACCATAAGCAAGAGAATTTAAGATCAAACTTAAGTCATATCCAATTAGAGCTAGCATCAAATCATCAACAATCCAAAAGACCGGAACTTTCAAAAGCATATAAATAAATCAGTCAATGGGGTTCCAATCCTAAATGCAACAGTTAATCTAAGTCGGTAATCAAATAGAAATCAATTTAAACTCACAGTAGGATAATAATCATCATAAACTCTCGTCATTGTTCCTTTGACTCGACTAGACTCGACAAAATCAAAACAAAAAATTTTGAAAATTTTCACCAAAATGATGAAACATCCAAAAAGACACAAAACATGGTTAGTAGCTATAAACCATCCCCCACACTTACTTCACACCGTCTCGGTGTGAAAATAGAGAAGGAATAAGACCAGACTAAAAGATAAATGATAAAAACCATTAGTTCGATGTAAAAGGAACTTACCTAAGAAGGAGAGCTTACCTTTTAACGTAACTCCCTGCTTCATTCGGATCGATCGATCCATAGACGGGACGATAGATCTCTCCTCTTTTTTTGGTTTTGAAGATAGATTGATGGATCGATCCATAGACGGATCGGTCATCCATTTTTACATAACTGTCTTGGTCGTTTGGATCGATCGGTCCATAAACGAATCGATCGATCTCTTGCTTCGGTAACTCCTGAATGTTGATGGATCGATCGATCTCTCATTCTGTGCAAATGATCATCCTTCAAGGATCGATCGATCCATAGACAGATCGATCGATTTAAACCTCCGACCAGTTCTTCTCTTTTTGATCTTCCTGAAACACTTTGAACTCACAACTAAAAATTAACAAGTTAGTAAACTAAAATTGGAAGGACTAAAAACCAAAAGCAGTAATTAAAACACCAAATAGTGAGTTGTCTCCCACTCAGCGCTTGTTTAGAGTCGTTAGCTTGACTGTGGAGCACAATGTGCTAGTCATGAGAATCAGATGGCTGAGCTAATGCACCTTTAGTCCTTCTCCTGTTTGTGAAATAGAACATATGCACAAAGAAATACAATGTTTCCCATGGAAAAAAACATCAATCTCATCAAAGAAGCCAACTACATATGTAGCATATATCATAAATTTCTCCTTGATTACTAGAGGCTCATGAGAATCAAATGCATTAGATGGAAAGATAAAATCTACTTCAGGTTTAAACGAATTGAACACAAAATAGTCAACTTCATCACATCAATCATGTAAAACACATCATTCTCACATCTAAAGTCCATCTCAACCTTAGAAGTTTCTAAATCACTCAAGATCGTATCTACATCAAGCACATCTCCTAGAAAAGAATTTTTTAGAAGTAGACTACACTCATCATGCATTGAAAACCTTAACTTGAGATCATGAATGTCATAACATATTCCATCATAATTCATAGTAAGTGTTTTAAACCTCATAGTATCTAGTCCTTGAGACTCACATACCAAATCATAACATTCATCAACAATCATGGGTGTATCCAAACTAGAAGTTATATCATCAATGCTAGGTGTGTGACATAATTCATAATCATGAAATTCGGAGTTAAACTAAAATATACCTTCTATTTGGCTTGGTAGAACCCAATATATTACCTTCTCAAGTCTTTTAGCTAAGTTGACCTCTTCATGTGTGATATGTCTTCCCTCAAGTCCTGCTCGGTGTAAGAGGATGTGTAGTCTAAGTAACTCAACTATAAATCTCCTTGACAGTGTTGGATATTCTTTTTCAAGATAATCCAACTCTACTTTTTGTTCTGGGGTACGCACGTTCTCATTAAATGGATCATCCTCACCCTGAATGTTTTCTTCGAATGTGTCCTCCTGCTCATGTATCCAATCATTATAATCAATTGCCATCACTTATATCAAAAAATAAAATAAAATAAAAATAAGAGAAAAAGAAAAAGAAAAATCTTATACTAGACTCTCAAGAAAACTTAAAAGGCATTGTATTGGTCCCCGCAATGTCGCCAAAAATCTTAATAGAGGATTTTAATCCTAAATCTACACTGTAGAGAACATATCTTTGTAGTATCCACAGAGACCAGACAATATGACTTTCAGTTAAATCTCGATTCTATCTAAGACAAAATAAAAAGGCGTTCGTAACAGAGTTAAAAGCATAAACAAAAAGAGGATGAAAATAAATAAACTAAAGCGTCAGGCATTAGGGAATTCGAAAGGTATTCAGGTTTTAAGCTCAGGTTAACATGCATGATTTATTTTGAAAATAGTTCTCAACTCAAAAGACGATAATAGACTAATCTCCTCTCGAAGTATTACATCCCTACAATCAAATTACTAAATACAAACTCCCGCCGTATTTAAACAATTCAATCATGCAATGATTTCATATTCGATAGGCTCACAAGCATCAAAGAAAATACTCCCGCAAGCAGAGACACTTATTCATCTAGACTAGGTTAGATCTCTAAACCAAATCCCTTTGTGCTTATCAACCTAATATCAATGAAATAAATGGCCAGTTTAATTCAAGCATTAAGAATAAATCTAGACTAAGAACCTAACAATTTCATTCCTTTATGTTAAACCATAACTATTAAATCATATTTTCTATGCGAAACCCTTAAAACCTAACAAGTGAACTATCAGACATTGTAAAGTTAACACAAATCGTAATCAGAGAAGAATACATTAAAAAACCAAATCAATATATTAAAAAGAAAAGATTTTAGAGTTCTTCTCCAAAAGGGTGGAATCTTGCTTTCTGTAAAAGCTCTAGGAAATAAAATTAAGCAAGTGTTTCAAAATAAAACCTAAACCTAAGGCTTATTTAGTGCTAAAATAAGGAAAAATAAAATAAAACCAATAAGGAAAAGTCTTGATGAGTCTCGAGGGCATATATGTAATTTTGGATGATTTTTAGTGATTCTCGAGTGCAGGGATCGATCGATCACTTTTACGTAAGTTTCCAGGAGGTTTGGATCGATCGATCCCTTTATGGACCGATCGATCTCTTTTCACACTTTTGCACATGCTTCTCCTGCGAGACAGCTCGACCAGTCTTCAGTAAAATCGACATATCATTTGATTGCACCAATGGTTTGACTTAAAACCACTTCCATATGAAAGCTAACTCACGTGGATATCTTGTGTCAAAATTTCAGCCCAATCCATCTACGGGAACATCTTCAAGAATTGGTAAAATTTTGACTTTTCTGCTGGATTCTATATCTGCGTATGCCAATGTACATCCATTTTGTGCACAAATCCATCTTTTTGCTCCAGAACATTCCCAAACATCTAAAAACCTAAAAATATGCCTAAATACATGCAAAACTCTCAGATAACGCCAAATAGCAGGTATAAATATCCACTATAAACCATTAAAATCGAGTGATATCAACTCTCTCATAATTAGATCTTTGCTTGTCCTCAAGTAAAACAAAAACCAAATCCATAAAAGAGGTTTGAAAAGGACCACACATGAACTCTCAGAATCTCAGCAACCTTAATTTCATATATCAAAAACTAAAAAACACTAATCCTAGACAACCATTGCAAATAAACTGTTTACCACCACCTAACTAACAACATACTTTCTACTCTAAATCCCAAATAAATCAAACTATCAAATCATTTCAACTACCTCTCTAAATTCAATTAAATACAAATAATGCGTTCTTACCTATGGGGTATCAATCAATGTTGCTTAAGTACGATTTTCTATCAAAGCGCACATACCAAACAGAGCATCTACTACCTCGGGAGAGGATTAGTCTATCCCCGGCAACGACACCAAAAATCTAATATGCTCAAGATTTTAATCCTAAATTTACACTGGAGAGAACAGATCTTTGTAGTATAGTAAATGGTCGAATTCCACAAAGACCATATAGTACGACTTTCAGTTCAATATCGATTCTAGATAATACATAATAAAGAGGTGTTCGTAATAGAGTTAAAAGCATAAACTAAAAAACGATGTAAATCAATAAGCTAAAGCGTCAGACATTAGGGAATTCCACAGGTATTCATGTTTGAAGCTCACGTTAAAATGCCGGATTTATTTTGAAAATAGTTCTCAACTCAAAAAAATAGACTAATCTCCTCCCGAAGTATTAGATCCCTACAATCAAATTACTAAATAGAAACTCCCGTCGTATTTAAACAATTCAATCATGCAGTGATTTCATATTCGATATGTTCATTGCGCCTCTTTTCATCTCTTTGGGCGACAAGGATCATCAGTGGGAGAAGTCTCTTCCCAGGAACTCAATCACTACCTGGGATGCTAGCAAGAAATTTTTTGTTGCCAAATTCTTCTCCGCTTCTCGTACAACACGGTTGAGGAATCATATCTCTGGTTTCGCACAGCGAAATGCTGAAACATTCTCTGAAGCATGGGAGCGATTCAAGAATTACACTCTTCATTGTCCTCATCATGGAATCAACAAGGCATCACTGCTTAGCACTCTATATCGAGGTGCTCTACCAAAGATACAAATGTTTGTTGACACTGTAAGTAACGGTAATTTCCTAAAAAAGAGTGTTGATGACGGTTGGGAACTTGTGGAGAATCTCGCTCAATCAGACGACATATATAGTGAGGATTATGATTGCGCACCTCGTGGTGGGTCTGAAATGGATGATAAGACACAGAAGGATATCAAGGCTTTAAATGACAAGTTGGATAAGCTCCTTCTTGGTCAGCAGCACCAAGTTCACTTCATCACTGATGAAAAATATGTTCAGATTCAGGCTGGAGAGAAAAACCAACAATAGGAGATTAGCTACGTGTAGAATCAAGGTGGCTATAACAAAGGTTTCATCAACTACTCCAACATCCCTGGTCTTTCCTACCGTAGCAACAACGTCGCAATCCTCAGGATCAAGTTTATCCACCGCAACCACATAAGAATATTCAACCATTCATCAACTATGCTCAGAATCGTGGTTTCTTTCCCAAGCAAGAATAATAGGGTGGCTTTCAGCAGCAGCAACAGGCTAGTGCACCTCCTGGTTTCACCTCTAACCAACCTCAAGCTCAACCTTCCAACATTGAGGCCATGTTACAACAACTTCTTCAAGGTCAGTCAAATAGTGTCATGGAGACATCAAAGAAGTTTGGTCAACTCCACCACAAGATGAATTCCTCATTCAACACCATCTATGCGAAGATTAAAACTCTAAACTCAAGGGTTACTGCTATGAAAGCAAGTCTACTTCCACTCTTGTTTCTGCTCCAACTACAAAGGTCAACTTCCAAGAAAATCAATTCAGAACCCAAAAGAGTTTGCCTTTGTCAATGTTATCTTCTTGGGGAGTACCGATGCCCTTTCTTCTACCACTTGCCCTACCCATTTCACTGAGGACAGTGTAGTTCAAGTTGGGGGGGGGGGGGGGGGGGTTTGGGNTGAAACTACAGATTTTGAAAAGACTGATTCTTTGACATGGACAAAACCATGATCAGCTACCATAGTCAAGTCTGTTCATGGTGATAAGCTATCTGCTTCAAAGGAGAATGAAACACCCCTCGTTCCCACCACTTTATGCTCCAAGGTTGCCAGTCCCATCACATTTCAAGAAAGAGATAATGGCAAAATATCCATAAATATTTGAGAAAACCATAAGGGAAGAGACTGCTCAAGAAGTGTCGGTACCAAATGAATAATGCAATGCCATAATAGCAGAGAAGCAAGAAGACCCTGGCTCATTCTCTCTACCATTCTCACTAGGCTCCCTGAGTTTCAACAATTGCTTATGTGATTTTGGAGCATCCATTAACTTAATGCCTGTCTTCACTGCCAAGAAGATGAGATTCAACGAATTTAAAGATAGGATTCAATGAATTTAAAGCTTCTAATATAACTCTGTTGTTGGCATATAGATCGATTACGCATCCTATTGGTACTCTTGAAAATTTACCCATCAAAATTGGAGATGTAGAAATACCTAGCGACTTTGTGGTGTTGGAAATGGATAAGGAGCCAAAATACCCATTGATCTTTGGAAGGCCGTTCTTAGCTACGATCGGAGTTGTTATCAATCTTAAGAAAGGCAATATCAGGTTGAATTTAGGGAAGCGTCCAAGGATGATCTTCAACATCAAGGATAAAACAAAGAAACCTACAATCCAATGTCAGCTATTCTCTATCAATGAGTTGGATAAGGAAAACAATGAAGAAGGGTAATCAAGCAGCGTCTCTTTGGAGGATGAGTTGGAGAAGGAATCAAACAAGGTTTCAGAGCATCATGAAGCATTTGGGGTTATCAAAGAACCAGATGCAAAATTTTCTGCAAAGTTAGAAGAAACCAGAAAACTAGGGATAGCAACTGATGAGAGCAAATTGCCCATTTCCGAAAGGGGATATTATGAGCTCAAGCACCAGCTTGAGCATATCCCACTTCAGAAACCCACTTCATGCACAACCTACTCTGAAAACAGTTTTGAGTTTCAAACCCCAACAACAGATCTCAAAATGGTGATCAAGTGTATCTGCTCAACCCAATGCTCAAGCACTACCCAGGGAATGTTATACCAAAAATGCCTGAGGAACTTCATAATCAAGGATATTTTGCCTGATGGAGCAATCATACTTGATGTGGAACCTGATAAGAGGTCGAAACTGAACAACCACGTCAACCCGAACAATGACGATTGGATAAATCCAGGAAGAAAACCTGGTAAAAGGACCTCAGTTCTCCTTGGAGGACTTTCTCATGGTCACTAGAGCCTAATCAGGAAAGTCAAGCTTAGTGACTATAAACAAGCTCACTTGGGAGGAAGTCTCATGTTTATCATTGTACATATAAAATTTTCAAGTTTATGTTTAGTCTTTCTTTTGATGCATTTAAGTTTTTTTGGTTTTGGTGTTTTAGGTACTTTGAGGTCATGTCTTAGAAAATTGGTGAAGAGAAATGTCCGAGCCAGAGTTGAAGTGATTGAGCCGGACATGAACAAAGCGATCGAGTCGGAGATTTCATGATCGAGCTGCTCAATCATCATCTTCAAGCCGCATATGTTCATGATCGAGCTGACGAAGCAAAGTCATCGAAGCCATGCTACGTTCCATCGAGCCACGGGAAATTTTCCATCGAGCCGCACCAAACTGTGTGATCGAGCCGTTCCACCCTTGATCGAGCCGCATCTAAATTTCATCGAGCCATGGAAGAAATTTCAAGGCAAGCATCCAAGACATCACTTCCCCTTGTCTCCCCACTTTCCCACCATTTCCCTTACACATCCACTACTCATAACATGCCAAGGCAATGTCCACTCAATGCTTTCCAAGATTCCAAAACATACCTCTTACACCTCCATCACCCTCATTGTCCCCTCTTTAAATCACCTCCACAAACTTCAACTCAACTCCTCCTCTACACATTAATTTCGACCAAGGCTTCTACTTAAGGAAGTCTCACTACCTAACTCTCATAACTACATAATCTTTTGCTTTGAATTGTTTTTTCTGAAGTTTAAGCTACAAACTTCCGAAGTTCAAGAACTCTGCAGATTTTCACCAAATCTTTAAGCATCATCAACCCGGTTTTAGTTCTTTCACTCATGAACATTCTAAAACACGGCTTTAACTTCTACACAATACCATTTTGTTTCAGTACTTGAGCCAGGAAATATTTTCTGAAATTCTGGTTTGAATAATTGTTGCCTCAATCATCAAAATACGGTTTCATATCAGTTGTGATTGATACTTGATGCTTGTTGAATCTATTGGAAAGATTGCTAATTTCTCTGAAATTGTCTATTTTCTTTTTCAAGATCAAAATGTCTAGACCAACAGGAAAAATCATAGTAACAAAGTTTTAGAGGAGAAGAGCATCTTTCAGTGCTTCTCAGGACTATGCAGAGATTTCTCCAGAAAAATCTCCAAATGCTCCAGTACTCAGGAAAGGCAAATTCACGCACGTCAAGTTGCTGAGAAATTACGCAGAACCATAGAAGTCATTCAAATAGACGAGAGAAATTCAGGAGAAACCTCCACTGCATACATCAAAGCAACAAAAAGCAAGGAGAATGGCAGAATGATTTCAAAGGACACATAAGCAAAAAGCTATTCAACTTGATAGCATGGAATTTGAACACCCATAACCAGAGCTGACAGCTAATGAAAGGTGTGCAAACGCTAAGAAGGGAGCTGAGTATTCAAGACAAAGATCGGATATTAAGAGAATAAAAATAGTTGAGGTAGAAGAAGAGGACGAGAATACAAGCGAAGATTCGTACAATGAGGAAGGAAAGGCAATGAGTGTTGAAATGACGGATCACTATTTTGAATTCAAAAACGCAAGTGATCAATGAGAGGGCTTCTCAAACAATGACCAAAGGACGCTCGAGGTCACTCGACGTTCCTGCTCTACTTTCAAGAGGGTTTAAAGGCACTTGATTCCCTCAGCAGCCCACCAAGGAGGCTCTCGAGATCGTGAAGGATATGTCCTACCTTTTCAAATTGGCCAATATTGAAAAGCTCATGAGCACTCACTGCGATGCGTATAAAGACGAGACCTGCCACTTCCATGCCACTCTTCAGATGTGTTGTGATGACGAAGATTTGCAGAGGTATATCACCTTTTCAGTAAGGGTAAAATCATACAAACTCTCCATAGGCGAATTGGATCGTCTGTTTGGGTTCCCATCTGGAGGGAACATTGATGACACCCAAGATTTTGACAAGGATGAGCTCATTGCACTGTGGTAAACCATAGGGGTTGGCAATTATGGCTCAGGAAAATTGAAGAGTGCAAGCATAATGAGCCCAGCTTTAAGGTACTTCCATAGATTCGTTGCCAACACCATGTTTGCAAGGGAAGTAACAGGGCACGTAACCGACGGAGAAATGGGAATGTTGGACTTGGCACTAAAATATCTACTGTAGTATACATCCAACGGTTATCCAATGCAAGGTGATAGAGCTAACACCAGCCTATCTTGTATTTTGATCTATAAAAAGATGAGTAGTCGTACTCTAACAATTGGGGGGATTGTGACCCCTATTCTAAGAGCTTGCAAGGTTCCCCTTGAATCTGAAAGCCACCCAGCACGGTGGATAGATCTAAGATACTTGAAGAACGCCCATTTTTTTTGAAGGACCAACGCACAAGAACCTATACAAGTTCATCCACCCACGCTTGGGGGACTCGCGTCTGTCACTTCCAAATGTCCTCATTACCACTATCAGGAAGGGGGACAACATTTATTTCCAACCAAGTGGAGATGTGATATACTATTCATAAAACAGGGGAGCTAGGGGGTAGCTGATGACATAATTCTTAAGATAGTAGATGTTTAGAATGATCATGAGTTAGGCGAGCCAGAGCGTTATTACTTTGACAATGTTCCAACAACAAGGAAAGGAAAGAGTTTAGCCATAGCTCACAAAACATTAGCAAACTCCAGGGTTGGAACAAATTCCAGGATGGTTACTTCAGCCGGAAGTTGAAGGAAATGACCGCCCAAATCAAGAAGCTAACTATGAAGTTAAATAAGGCAACCTCCTCTAAGAAGTAGAGATCTTTTGATAATTTAGAATGCAGTCACTCTATCATAGTAGGTCCAAGGGAACCGCGCATCAAGCAACCACACTGCCGCTCCTCAGTTGAACTTGAAACGATGCAGAAGAGGAAGAGACAACACTTTGAAAGGGAGGGCTACGGAGAGGATAGCAGACGAAGTGTTGAACAACAACAACCAGAGGTACCAGGTCCTAACCCAGGCCATACTGCAGAGATGCTGGACAACTATGTCTCCTCCGCCTTATTCATACCCTACTGAGGTCCATCTCTATCCACCTGACCATTGATAATCCGTTCCATTTGCATTTGTTTCTTATTTCAATTTTCATCTGTTTATAAGTGTGTTTTCTGCTTTTGTTTTCTGTCATCCTCCTGAAAACTCCTGAAAATTTGGATTACACAAGAGACTGTGTAATTCGAGTTTGTGGGAAGGTTTATGAGTTATCTAATGAAGTTTTTATGTTTGTTTCTTGATCTCCAATCATGAATATCATGTTGGGAAAGTGCTAAAAGAAAAGGGTATGGTTATGGACTTTAGGAGAGGAAATGAAAAGAAAAAGAAAACAAAATGGTCTAGTAAAGGGTTTGGGGGAAAAAGATATGAAATGTATGGTTAGTGCAGAAACAGAAAAAGAAATGATAAAGAATGAAAAGAGTAAAAACCCAGGAAATTAGTGAAAAAGCAAAAAAAGATAAGAAACCATAGGCACTTAAATCAGGAAGTCTCCAAATCTGCTAGAAATTAAATAAGAAAGAACCTTCTCCTAAGAACTATTAAGAAAAAGATGAAAAAGGGAAAACAACTAAGATCACTTGGAAATTTAAAAGGGTAGAAATAGGATCTCCTACTAGGTTTAGAATCAGAAAATTTTTAGTTTCAGTTGCTTTTGGTAGATGGGATTTTGTTCTTGTATGCATCTAAGTGTTCTTACCTTTATCCTTATGCTAAAGCTCATTCCCTTTTTGAGAGAACCATGTTCTGAAATGTTAGCCAATGCATGGAGGGGTCATTTTTATCCCTTAACCAGTCCCTTAGCCAAATGAGTTCAATGAATGTGCATGACTTGATCCACGGTTCATGTTAAATGAATGTTAAAGGGGTAAATGAATTTGAATGCAATGTGGAGGTTGGAACTGATATGGAATTAGATGTGATGAGTTTGGCTAAAGTTTTTAAGTAGGATGAGCTTAGGATTTTATTCTAAAACTAGTAACCTGGACATTGATATTCCCTATTTCATCAGCATATTTGGGTTCTGAATTTTATTTTTCAAACTTCTCTTCTAGACTTCTGAATTACTTGCTTGAGAGCAAGCAAAGATTTAGTTTGGGAAAGTTGGTGTCTTCGTATTTTACGCATTTAACACATTTACAATCATTTTCGAAACATTTAGATGTCAGTATCTTGCACTCCTAGGATATTATTAGTAAATTTGCATTTTCAGGAAGTTTTGCATTAGCATTTGCATACATATGCATTTTAGAGAATTTTCGGGTTTTTAGAGAGTTTCCACAGCATAGTTGCAGTTTTGGAGAAGGAGAAGAAGAAACCGCATGAGTTAGCCTCGACCAAGTTGCTGCCGGCTGATGATTATGAATTTTCATGGATTTTACATATCAATTAGCATCAATTCTGAGGTCTTTAGGCGTGCATACATCACATTTATAGTTGATTTTAGTAAGTTTATGATTTTTAGGACTTTTGCATTAGAATTTGCATATGCACACATTTTGGAGATTTTTCAGGACTTTCAGGAGTTTTCGGGAGGGATTTGTGAAAATTCAGAAAAGCAGCACTTAACATGGAATGGAGCAGCACTTAGCATGGAATGACCTGGATCTATCTCAGGACCAAAACTGGATCGATCATTACCTTACTCAGATCGATCTCACCACTTATATGGATCGATCTGAGATCAATCTCATGGCCTTATCTGGATCGATCTGAGATCGATCTCACCACTTTATATGGATCGATCTCACCACTTTATCTGGATCGATCTCACCATCTCATCTGGAGTAATCTGAGATCGATCCTACCAGCCCAGATTGATCCCATCACACGCCAGATAGATCTCACACTCACCTAGATCAATCTCTCTGTATCTCTCTCGGGACAACTCGTGACTTTCTGAACAAGCAATGGAATTTCATGGAATTGAAGCAAGGCTAAGAAGGAAGAAAGAACGGATCGATCTTATCTCAAGCATGCCTAGATTGACCTCACTCTCAAACGCATCTCACCTCATATCGATCTTGACCCTTACGTCCAAGCTCTCACACTTCAGATCGATCACTTACTAGCTCAAGCTCTGACCCGACCAACTCAATTCCGGATAGCACCTGAACCAAGGCCCAAGATCCAAGACAATGATTGGCTTTTGTCTCTAGTGTAAATTATGGCTTTTCTCTGAACACTATAAAAGCCCTAATTCGCCTCTTTTTCCAAGAGCTTAGTTTTTTCTTTCCTGTTTAGGTTTTAGTCTTAGGTTTTCATTATCTTTGTTGTTCTTCATGTTCTTGGTGTTAAATCCAGATTTCTTTTAAGTTTCAAGTTAATCTACTGTTTTTCCTTTACTTTCTTGCTTAGCTTTAGGTTGTTGTTTAGTTGGTGCTTGTTGATTTTCGTTTAAAGCTTTTAATCTCCTGTTCTAAGTTTGTTCTTCATCTCTGTTTTTACTGTTTCATTGCTGTTTTTAGTTTCTGGGTTTGTGTTCTTGTTGTTCTTCATAGTTTAACCTTCGATCTGTATGTTTAGCTTTGAAGTTATGATTTATGTTTTCTCTGTTTTCGTTTCCATGAGTAGTGAGTAATCCATCAAGTTCCTGAGGATGGGGTAGACTAGGGTTAATGTTCCGGGTTCACTTCAGTACCTAAGTTGTTTGTCTTTAAATCCCTTCTGTTTCACCTGCTCATAATGTTGATATGTATTTCATCTTGGGAAGGACTGAAAACCCGCCTTTAGGCCTTTCAACACCTGACGGTGATTCATTGAAGGTGTCCAGAACTAGGTGATTTCAGAGATTCGTTTCCCCTTCTAAGGGATTAGTTGTTTGAGAAACTTATTGACTATAGTAGATTGTTGTTCATGTCTGCTTAGTAGTTATTGTCTATGACGGGAGTTGAGCCTGTGATTGCTTTGCTTGACATTGATTGCCAAGGAATTGGAATTGGTTGCTTATGTTTCTACTGTCTAGGGTTTAGCTCATTGTATGAAGTATGTTAGGTACTTAGGCAGTCTAGGATGGATCCTTAGTCAATTACCCTTGTCCTCAGGAACTGCTTCACATTGTTTACATCTTTTACTCTCTTTGCTTTTACTCTGTTTTTACATAGTCTTTTATTGATGTTATTGATGTCCATAAAGGAAAAATTCTTAGGCAGACCATTCTTGGCTACTGCAGGAGCTATTATTGATGTCCATAAAGGAAAAATCCAGCTCAATATGGGTAAGGAGCTGAAGATGACCTTCGACATTCAAGAAGTCATGAAGAAACCAACTGTAGAAGGAGAGATTTTCTACATGGAGGAGATTGACCAACTCACTGATGAATTCCTGGAAGAGATTGGTCAAGAAGATCACCTCCAAATTGCATTGACCAGAAATGGGGATAAAGGGGACCTACGAGGAGAAAGTCAGGTTTATGAGAAAATCTTGGAGTCACAAATACTAGTAGAGTCTGGAGAACCATTCGAAGATATCCGGGGCTCAGAAAGACAAGTCTTCTCAGCTGCTGAAGAGTTTAGATACGAAGAGAAACCAAGTCAAAAGACTACCCAAGCTCAAATAGACTCTAAAATATCTTAAGACTGGTATGAACTCAAGGCACCAAGTGTGGAACTGAAACCACTCCCCAAAGGACTAAGGTATGACTTTCTTGGACCAAACTCAATATACCTAGTCATAGTGAGTGATGAACTTAGTGAAAATGAGTAAGAATCACTGTTAACTGAATTGAGGAAGTTTAGGAAAGCAATAGGGTATTCATTGGATGACATAAAAGGGATATTACATAGTCTATGCACTCATAGAATCAATCTTGAAAATGAATCTTACTCTAGCATTAAATCCCAAAGAAGACTAAACCCCAATCTGAAAGAAGTGGTAAAAAAGGAAATTCTAAAACTGCTGGATGCTGGTGTTATCTACCCTATCTCAAATAGTACTTGGATATCACCGGTTCATTGTGTCCCAAGAAAGGGAGGAATTACTGTGATTAAAAATGACAAGGATGAACTAATACCAACCAGAACAATCACTGGACATAGGATGTGAATCGACTACAGGAAGTTGAATGCAGCATCTAGAAAAGACCACTTCCCAGTACTCTTCATAGATCAAATGTTAGAACACCTAGCCAACCATTCTTATTACTGTTTCCTTGATGGATATAGTGGATTTTTCCAAATCCCTATTCACCCTCAAGATCGGGAAAAAACCACATTCACGTGCCCTTACGGCACTTTTGCATATAAAAGGATGCCGTTTGGGCTTTGCAATGCATCTGCCACCTTTCAGAGGTGTATGATTTTGATTTTTTCAGATCTAATCGAGGAGGTAGTTTAGGTGTTCATGGAAGATTTCTCCGTGTACGACTCTTCTTTCTCCTCCTGTTTGTCGAATCTGTGCAGGGTTCTCACTAGTTGTGAGGAGACAAATCTAGTCTTGAACTGGGAGAAGTGCCACTTCATGGTACGGGAAGGGATAGTGCTAGGACATAATATCTCAGAGAAGTGTATAGAGGTAGACAAGGCTAAAATAGATGTAATGGTGCAATTGCAACCGCTAAAGACAATGAAGGACATTAGGAGCTTCCCTGGTCATGCAGGCTTATATAGAAGGTTTATCAAGGATTTCTCAACGATAGCCAGACGTTTAACAAGGCTTTTGTGTAAGGAAGTTGAGTTCAACTTCGACACAGAATATTTGGAAGCCTTCCACCGCATAAAAGAAGCCTTGGTAATTGCACCAGTAGTTCAAGCTCCCAATCGGGACTACCCATTAGAGATCATGTGTGACGCCTTAGATTATGCAGTTGGAGCTGTCTTGGGGTAGAAGATTGATAAAAAGTTGCATGTCATCTATTATGCTAGTAGGACTATGGATGATGCCCATGTGAAGTATGCCACAACAGAGAAGGAGTTGCTAGCAGCCGTCTTCGCATTCAAAAAATTTAGAAGCTACTTGGTTGGTTCAAAGGTTATAGTTTATATTGATCATGTTGCGGTGAGGCATATCTATGCTAAGAAGGACACCAAACCGAGACTGTTAAGATGGATTCTCTTATTGCAAGAGTTTGACATGGAGATAGTAGATAAAAAGGGTATTGAAAATGGAGTAGCAGATCACTTGTCACGAATGAGGAATGACAACATGGTTCCAACTGATGACTCTATTCTTGAAGAGCAACTCATGATAATCTATACATGTGCGTTTTTGGAAAGTGAAGTAGTGACAACGAAAGCAGCACCATGGTATGCGGACTTAGTTAATTACAAGGTCTATGGGACAATCCCTAAAGATTTCAACGAGTATAGAAAGAGGAAGTTCCTAAGTGATGTAAAGAATTACTATTGGGATGACCCCTTTCTCTACAAAAGGGGTTCAGACGGACTATTTAGAAGGTGTGTAGCTGAAGATGAAGTTAAAGGAATTCTGGAACATTGTCATGGTTCCTCTTATGGAGGTTACTTTGCAACATTTAAGACTGCTCAGAATATCCTTCACGCAAGTATGTGGTGGCCAACACTTTTCAAAGACACACATAATTTCATCTCTACTTGCGACCCATATCAGAGGGCAGGGAACATTGGGAGAAGAAATGAGATGCTCTAGAATCCGATTTTAGAGCTTGAAGTGTTTGACGTCTGGGGAATTGACTTCATGGGACCATTCAATCCTCCATCTATTTTCTTTTGGGTATAGCTATATTCTGGTAGCTGTTGACTATGTCTCCATATGGGTAGAAGCAATTGCCAGTCCAACCAATGATGCGAAAGTAGTTCTAAAGCTTTTCAAAAGCATAATCTTCCCAAGATTTGGGGTACCAAGAGTAGTGATCAGTGATGAAGGTTCTCACTTCATAAACAAAGTCTTCGAAGGTCTGCTGAAGAAGTATGGGGTGAAGCATAAGGTGGCAACATCTTATCATCCACAAACAAGTGGACAGGTTGAAGTATCAAACAGGCAGATCAAGGCAATTTTAGCAAAGATTGTTGGAACCTCCAAGAGAGATTGGTCAGTGAGGCTGGATGATGCATTATGGGCATACATAACAGCCTTTAAGACATCAATTGAACGAATTCCATTTCAGCTACTCTTGGGAAGGCATGCCACTTGCCAGTTGAATTAGAGTATAAGGCACTTTAGGCAACTAAACTCCTAAAATTTGATCTCAAGACAGCTCAAGAGAAGAGGGAGATAGACCTACATGAACTAGAGGAGTTCAGACTCAACGCTGATGAAAGATCCAAAATATACAAGGAAAGGACCAAGGGGTTTGATGATAACGATATTCTAGAAAAACAAATCAACGCCGATGACCAAGTCCTTTTGTTCAACTCAAGGATGAAGCTGTTCCCAGGAAAGCTCAAATCCAGGTGGTCCGGACCATTCTCTGTAAGGGAAGTTTTACCATATGGAGTTATCACTTTGGTTGGAAACAACAGGAATGAATTTACAGTGAGTGGACAATGCGTGAAACCATACTTGGTAGACAGAGAAATCTCAGAAGGAACCTCGGTTCCTCGGGGAACCATATCAAGAACACTGATCCTAAAAACAGGAAGTCAACCTTAGTGACTATAAACAAACTCACTTGGGAGGAAATCCCATGTCTATCTTTGTAAATATTCCATGTCGGCTTTCTATCTTTCAGTGCTTCATCTAATGCATTCTAGTTCAATTTTGGTTTTTCGTGTTTCAGGAAATTAGGAAACGAGTATAAATAAGTGGTGTGATCGATCCACATTCGCAAGACAGATCTATCCACAGTAACAACAAGGTGGATCCATCACCGCGGGAGGGATCGATCCACACTCACGACAAGATCGATCCACACTCATGACAGGATCGATCCACACTCACGACAGGATCAATCCATCACCGCAAGAGAGATCGGCCCTATAGGCCTGATGTGATCGATCCAATAACAAGGTCCGATCGATGTATGGTGAGAACTTGGGGCATAGCAGCGAACTATCAATTGTGTGAGCAACAAGATTTCGAATGCCCACTCTAACTTTCCAAGATACACCATCATATCTCTTACACACCCACCACCCCTATCACATCAATGTTTCCTCTTTACTCCTCCTCCACATGCACCATCTTTAATCCTCCACCACAAACTTCCACTCACCACCACCTCCTCCAAATCGCCAATGGGTCTGTATTAAGGGAGTATCTCTCATTCTTTAACTCATCAACTTCATAACTACCTCTCTAAAACATTGGTTTCTCTAAGGCATTTCAACTAGAAGCATTGCTCTAACAATGATTTTTCGACAAGCTATATTCACTAGCAAAATTGGTTTCATTCTTCAAATTTTTCGATATTCAACCTTTAAAACTTCCAATCCGGGTTCAATATATTTCGCTAAAATCAATTTCTTTCTTTCAAAAACATTTTTATTAAACCGATTTTAGCTTTGCAACAAAGTAGATTGAACTAAGGATGATAAGTTATCACATGAAAATGAATGGAACTTGATTTTTTGTCTAAGTAACTTGCATGCACAACACGTTTTTGAGAATGCATATTAGGCACTTGTTGAACTCTTTAAGCGCTTTGAACACTACTGACACACCTTCGCTTCTATATTGTCTTTCCAGGATTAAGGATGTCTCAACTGTCACGAGAAAGAAACCTAAGAAGGTAGAGAAGATAGAGAGAAGTCTCGAGATGGAAAGACGGGGACCCTACATTATCTCCAAAATCTTCACTAAGAGCCCTGATTCTTTCAAAAAAGCAGCTTCGTACACGTGAGATTGTTGAGCTGTTGCAGCAAACAAGACAACAAAGAGAGACTCGAGAGCAATGCGCTCTTCTTATTGCACAAGCGGAACAAGAAGGAGAGAACAATTGATCCATTCAACAACATCAAGAAATTCAACGATCTCATGCACTCCAGCAGCAACAGCAAGAAGCACTGAATGCAGACCAAGGATACTATGACATGAAGGATGAGCACCTCCTTTAAGAATCCTTCATACCCCTTTTCCTGTCCATCCCAATCCCCTCCTTCATTGTATAATCCACATGTTGCTTTTCGATTACTGCTTGCTATGTTTGCTTGTTGCCTCTGTCTGCTCACTATGCTTAAAATGTCTTAATGCTTTTTCTCTATCATGTCCTTCCTTGAGTCCAATCCACAATTTGGATTACACAGAGACTTTGTGATTCAGGTTTGGGGGAGGATTCGGAAGGACTTTGCTATTTAATGGAATTTCCTTGTTTGTTCCTTTGTCTCCAACTTGCAATGCATTCATACAGCATCTATTAGCATTAAAAATCCATAAAAACTTGAAAAATTTTCAAAAATTTCTCTTCAAAAACAGAGTGTTATTTGCATTTCATGTAGTTGCGTATAGGATGTTGCACATGCATAGGGAACTTGGAAGGTGATAACCTTGTAAGTATGTTGTTTTCTTAGAAAGTGTTAGTGCCCTGGTTGTTAGTTGTCTAATGCATCCTGAAATTGTCTGAAGTAAAACCGCACCTTACTTGGAATGTGAATTTCCATGATCATTTGTCTCTTGAAGCATGTTGTGATTTGATGTTTGTTCCTATCTATTAGAACTTGAATTTGAATGCTTAATTATCATGTTTGTGTGTTGAATATGAACTCATGGATAGCATATACATATTTGGGTTATCTTTTACCTTTTATCACTCATGTTAGCCTAAGTAGAATCCCCGCCTTTGAACCTTACCTTCTTTCAAACTCTGAATTTACTACTGAGTGGCATGAATTTTATGGAATGAGCTTGGTAGAACGTGTTAGGTTCGAACTGATAGGAATAGAGTCTCATGTAGTTCTAGTCCATGCTTTTTGGACTAGATAGAACTATGTGGGATTCGATTTTTAATGTTGGTTTGGGTGGAATCAAATGAAAGGGTATTAGTAGTTCGTAAAAAAGGAAAGATGAAAAAGAATTAGAACATGCTAGTAGAAAGTTTGGGGGAACAATGGTATGCAAAAGAAATATGGCTAGTGCAAAGTTAGAAAAGATATGTGACCATGAAATCAAAAGGGCAAAACCCAAAAGATAGTGCAAGTGAAAAGGTCAACAGCCATTAAGTGTTTAAGTAAGTAAGTTCCTGAAACAGCTAGAAGCATCTAAGAAAGAAGTCTCTCCTAAGGGTAACAAAGAAAAGATGAAAAATGGGAATGTAAATGGTTATGATCACTTTTAGTTTCAAAAGGGTAGAACTAGGACGCGTCACTGGGTAGCGTCACTGGGTAGAGTTAGGAAACTTAGGTTTCATAAGCATTAGGTAGATGGGGTTCTATTTCTGTATGCATCTAAGTGTTCTTACCTTTAGCCTTCTGCTAAAGCTCATTCCCTTTTGAGAGAACCTTTGTTCTGAATTACTAACCACTGCATGAAGGGGTCATCTTTACTCCTTAAACCTGTCCTTAACCAAATGAGTTCGTTGAAGGCACATAACTTGATCCATGGTTAATGATTAATGAATGTTAAAGGAACAAACGAATTTGAATGCATTGTGGAAGTTGGAATTGGTCTATGATGAACTGTGATGAGTGTGGCTAAAGTTTTAAAGTAAGATGAACTTAGGATTGCATTCTAGAACTAGTAACCAGGACATTAATATTACATGTGTTTGCAGCATGTTTTTGTTCTGAGTTCCCACCTTCAAACCTCACTCCCAGACTTCTGAATTACAAGCAAGGATTTAGTTTGAGGGAGTAGATGACTCTGAATTTTCATGGATTTTACATATCAATTAGTGCATACATCACATTTATAGTTGATTTTAGTAAGTTTGTGATTTTTAGTACTTTTGCATTAGAATTTGCATATGCACGCATTTTGGAGGTTTTTCAGGACTTTCAGGTATTTTTGGGAAGGATTTGAGAAATTTCAGAAAAACAGCACTTGACGTTGGAATGGACTTAGCACTCAGCACTCAACTGTGGAATGGACTGAACTTACCTCCAAGCAGCTGCAGGATCGATCCCAACTCAATGCAGGATCGATCCCAGGCAACCCTGCAGCGAAACGAGATCGATCCCACTCAGCAGTCTCGGGATCGATCTCAACTCAGCGCAGATCGATCTCAGCTCACTCGAGATCGATCCTGCAATGAACCTGGATCTATCTCAGGACCAAAGCTAGATCGATCACTACCTTACTCAGATCGATCTCACCACTTATCTGGATCGATCTGAGATCGATCTCACGGCCTTATCTGGATCGGTCTAAGATCGATCTCACCACTTTATCTGGATTGATATGAGATCGATCTCACCATCTCATCTGGATCCATCTGAGATTGATCCCACCAGCCCAGATCGATCCCATCACACGCCAGATCGAAGCAAAGGAAGTGCATGGAATTGAAGCAAGGCTAAGAAGGAAGCAAGAACGGATCGATCTCATCTCAAGCATGCCTAGATCGATCTCACTCTCAAACGCATCTCACCTCAGATCGATCTCGACCCTTACGTCCAAGCTCTCACACTTCAGATCGATCACGCATTAGCTCAAGCTCTGACCTGACCAACTCAATTCCGGATAGCACCTGAACCAAGACCAAAGATCCAAGACAATGATTGGCTTTTGTCTCTAGTGCGAATTAGGGCTTTTCTCTGAACACTATAAAAGCCCTAATTCGCCTCTTTTTCCAAGAGCTTAGTTTTTTCTTTCCTTTTTAGGTTTTAGTCTTAGGTTTTCATTTTCTTTTTTGTTATTCATGTTCTTGGTGTAAAAACCAGATTTTTTTTTAAGTTTCAAGTTAATCTACTGTTTTTCCTTTACTTTCTTGCTTAGCTTTAGGTTGTTGTTTAGTTGGTTGTTGTTGATTTTCGTTTAAAGCCTTTAATCTCATGTTCTAAGTTTGTTCTTCATCTCTGTTTTTACTGTTTGATTGCTGTTCTTAGTTTCTGGGTTTGTGTTCTTGATGTTCTTCATAGTTTAACCTTAGATCTGCATGTTTAGCTTTGAAGTTATGATGTCTGTTTTCTCTGTTTTCGTTTCCATGAGTAGTGAGTAGTCCATCAAGTTCCTGAGGATGGGGTAGACTAGGGTTGATGTTCTGGGTTCACCTTAGTACTTAAGTTGCTTGTCTTTAAATCTCTTTTGTTTCACCTGCTCGTAATGCTGATTTTTATTTCATCCTGGGAAGGACTGAAAACCCGCCTTTAGGCCCATTAACACCTGATGGTGATTCATTGAAGGTGTCCGGAACTAGGTGATTTCAGAGATTCGTTTCCCCTTCCAAGGGATTAGTTGTTTGGGAAACTTATTGACTATAGTAGATTATTGTTCATGCCTGCTTAGTATTTACTGTCTATGACGGGAGTTGAGTCTGTGATTGCTTTGCTTGAAATTGATTGCCAAGGGATTGGAATTGGTTGCTTATGTTTCTATTGTCTAGGGTTTAGCTCATTGTATGAGGTATGTTAGGTACTTAGGCAGTCCAAGATGGATCCTTAGTCAATTACCCTTGTCGTCTGGAATTGTTTCACATTGTTTACATCTTTTACTCTCTTTTCTTTTACTATGTTTTTACATCTTAGTCTATTATGCTTCTTTTCACGTTTATGCACCTTACTTCCAGCATGTTCACTGAACTTATGACCTTTTAGCAAAACCACCCTTTTTAATACTTAGCTTGACTTTAAAGCATCCATTACATTCCAGATTGACTAGTACACCCCCATTTGGATTGATAACCCATCTATACTACAATGATGGGTGATTGATACCTAGGAACTAAAAATCCTACTATCACCAGCCTCGACCAAAGCTCCGCCTTGATCTTGGCACATGTTGCCTCGATCACGAGCCATAAACGGGCTCCATCACGCGGCCTTGTCTCCCTTGATCAAAGCCACCTCGATCTCCCCCAGCCCGAAGCACCCCGATCATCCGGCCAGCACCCTCGACCAAAATTTCCCAACCACCTCGACCTCAAGCCAGCATGCCTCGATCACTCCTCTCGGCGCCTTGATAAAGAATTGCTCGCCTCGGTCATGCAGCTATGTTCCATACATCAATCCAAGCTTGATTCTGACTCGACGACCCAATTTTAGGTTAAGAAGAATCATTATGATTTTTAGACTTTTGTCTTTTAGCGTATTAAGGGATTATTCTGAAACACTATATATGCCCTAAAACGCCTCCATTTCGCCGTAGTTTTATTTTTTATGCCATTTTGGGTTTCTCCTTAGGTTTATTTTTCTCTCTAATTTTCTATGATGTTCTTGATGATCAAACCCATAATTTTTATTAAGTTTTTGTTAGCTTCTGATTTCTTCATTTTTCATGCTTAGATTAAGGTTGTGAACTATCTAGTGCATGTTGATCTATTGTTTTATGGTTTTGATCTCGTTTTTGTTTTGATCACCATTTATGGGTCTTGTTATTGTTTCATTAGAACTCTGTTTTTTGGGTTAGTGTTCTTGCTGTTCTTCATCTTCATTTTCTGCATCCTTGATTTTTCGTTTTGTTCATTCTCATCATCTAGTTTTCTGACTTTCTGTTCTTGCTGTTATTATAGTTTGACTTTTGATCATAATGTTTTGCTTATCATTTATGTTTTCTAGTTTATCTGATTTCATACCAAACATGGGTAGTGAGTAGTTTCCCTAGGTTCCTGAGGATGGGATAGACTAGTGTTGATTTCATGTTCTTCCTAGATGCCTAAGTTTGATTGCTTATGGATCCCTTCTGTTTCACTGCTCTTCATGCTTATTTCATTATGATCAACTGAAATCTGATATTAGACATTTCAGCACCTAAAAGGTGTTTGATGAAATGTCTCAACATGGTGATTTCAAATATTTGCATACCTAGCCTAAGAGATTAGATGTCTAGGGTGATTATTGGCTTTAACAGTTTGGTTCTTCATGCCTGCTAGGTAGTGTACCGTTAACGAGAGTTAGGTCTGGTGATTGCTTAGGTTTAAATCATGTATCAAGAGATTGGACTTGGTTGGGATTAGCTCAATGTTTGATGTATGTTAGGTTTCTAGGTAGTGCAGGAAGGATTACTGGTCAACTACCCCCATTCTTAGGAACTACTTCCCCTTTGATTGCATTTTACCCAGTTTTTCTCTTCTGTTTTCGTTTTAGTTGTTGTCTATCCTTAGTTTCTGTTTATGCACACTTGTTTTCATTTCCTGTTTTACTTAATGCATGTTCCGTTCATTTAGAAATTTTAGATAAAAACCCATCTTTTTAATTGGCTTTAACAGTTTGGTTCTTCATGCCTGCTAGGTAGTGTATAGTTAATAAGAGTTAGGTCTGGTGATTGCTAAGGTTTAAATCATTTATCAGAGATTGGACTTGGTTGCTTATGAATCTTATGTCTAGGGATTAGCTCATTGTTTGAGGTATGTTAGGTGTCTAAGTAGTTCAGGAAGGATTACTGGTCAATTACCCCATTCTTAGGAACTGCTTCCCCTTTTATTGCATTTTACCCAGTTTTCTCTTATGTTTTCGTTTTACTTGCTGTTTATCCTTAGTTGCTGTTTATGCACGCTTGCTTTCATAACCTGATTTACTTAATGCATGTTCCGTTCATTTAGGACTTTTAGATAAAAAAAAACCCATCTTTTTAGTTGGCTTGAATTAGTTGTTCCAATTGCATCTAGAGTGCTTAGCATCACACCCATTTGGATTAACACCTATCTATACTACAATGGCATGTTAGTGTTATAGGAATTGATACCTTGATACACTTATTCACCCACATAAGAAACCTTGTTATCAGGTGTCAAGCTCTAGCGTCATGGCATAGATCTTTACTAGCCGTAATTCTCCTTTTTTCATGCATGGTTACAGATAAGCCCACACTATTCCACTCAGACCTGGTCATCCTCTATTTGGTTTCCCAGTATGTTTCTCGTTACGCGTTTGTTTCTTGGCTTGCTGTTCTTGACAGGTTATCCAAAGTCTCTCGCATGCGGTGTTGGGGTGTTCATCATCCATGCGTTTTATGCGGTAAACTGGATGAATCGCGAGACAATCTCTTCTTTTCATGTCCATATAGTTACACAAATGGTCCGAGCTTACCATTGCCTTACTCTCTCATCACCAAACGTCCAACAGGAAAAGAACGCTTGCTTGCGTCATCGGTCACATTCATCACATGACTCTATCCTGCTCAAGTTCAGCTTCCAGACTACCATCTACCATCTATGGCGAGAAAAAATGGCAGACACCATGTTCGTCCTTTCCACTCGCCAGCCTTCCTTAAAGCTCATATTATTCGATGTGTCTGTGATCGCCTCATCAGTCTTCACTACGACACAGCATCTCCTTTGCATTCTCTCCACCATCGCTAGAACGCCATCCATGGTTGGGGTTACCACTTCAACTCTGCATTACCTATTCTCTCATATACGCTTTTATGTTGTGTTCGAATTTTTGTACTCTTTTCCAGTTTATAGTTTTATCCCACATGGTTTTCTAGCTATAGGTTCTAATTAGACACCTTTGAACACTCCATACATCTAAAAGTCGCACAAATTTCTCCTAGCCAGTTATTTATTTTTTTCCTATAAAAATTTTACATATGAACTCTGTTTTTGATTAATAAATTTAACATTCAATAAAAAAGTGAGAATGAAATATATGTTTAGAATATTATTTTATAGAGTAAAAAATAGAGTTATGAACAGGATGACAATCCAACTCTTAGTGTACAATAGAGTGAATGATAGAGTAATGGTTTGGGATGTTTTAAAGAAGTTATTTTGAGATTGAATTTTCTTATCAAACTAGGTATCTTTTCCGCGCTATACGCAGATTTCTAAATATTTAATATCGTCAACTTTTGATCTTTTAAAAATTTCTTTTTGTTGTTTTTGTATGAAATTAGATGTAAAATTTTGATGGTACATGAATTATTTTTTGATTAATGAATGTATTTAATGATGTTATATTTTTATTTTAAATTAGACAATGCAAAATTTTATATAGTATGTTTATGTGAAGCAAGGTAGCTTTGGGATTATAACTACTATTTTAACAATAAAAACAAGTTTATTATTAATTATTGTAATATTAGTTTCCACTAGTTTTTTAATTGGAAAGTTTTATGATAACTAAGTTCTTTAACTATATATCTGTATTTATATAAACTAGTGCTAAAGATCCGTGTGTTGCACGGGCTAAACTTAGAATTTTTTTGTAATAATTAAGTTGCATATATAATAATTATATATATATATAAATAACAAAATTTTGTTATATTATAATATTTTCCATAATTAGATTAGAAATATAACTTATAATTTTTCAATTGTAAATATAGCTTTTTAGATTGAATTATTGAAATTAATAGAAAAAGTTAATGTATTTAAATTTAATAACTATTCCGGATAAATATATGGTAAGTTGCTTGAAGATGCTTTTGTCTATCGACGTCTTGTTGGCAGGATGTTGTATTTGACTCATACCAGACCAAACATAAGGTTTGCAGTCCACCAATTGAGTCAATTTATAACACATCCTCGTTCACCACATTTACAAGCTGCTTATAGAGTTTTTAGATACTTGAAGAATGATCCAAGCTAAGGTCTCTTTTATTCAGCTCCATCACCTCTAAACCTTACTAGTTTTCCATATAATACTGGGAATCTTGTCCAGATTCAAGGCTCTCAATCATTGTTTTTGTATGTTTTTGGGAGATTCTTTGGTTTCTTGGCAAGCAAAGAAACAACCAACAGTTTCCAGAAGCAGTTCAGAATCAGAATATAGAGCAATGGCTGATGCAACATGTAATCTTGTGTGGTTGCATTCTCTTCTTTGTGATCTACATACCGCTCCTGATGGTCCAGCAAATTTGTATTGTGATAATAAATCAGCTTTGCATATTGCTTCAGATCCAATTATTCATGAACGAACCAAACACATTGAAAATAATTGTCATGTGGTTCGGGAAGAGATTCAATCCGGTTTTCAAAAAACACTCCATGTGAAGACTCAGTTTCAGTTAGCATACTTGTTTACTAAGGTTGTCCTGCCATGAGTCTTCAACACTTTTATGGCCAAGATGGGAACACACAAGATATTTGTTCCATCTTGAGGAGGGATATTAGTATTGAATTATTATTCAATTTAGTTAAACATGTATTTGGATTGTATATAAATACGTTGTACAACATTTTGATTAATTAAGAGAATCATTTCACCAAACTTCTAACAAACTTTACCCCCTTCGTCTACTTTGAGTTATGTAAGAACATACATTTCATTAAATATAACATTGAATTTTGAACAGAGTAGTACTATGTTATACTTCTAGCTGCTAAAGGGTATTCACAACCTCTGTGAGAGCTTTTGAGTAATCCATGTGATGAGAAAACACATCCCTATTTTTAGTTTTGACTTTTTCAACAATTTTAAACAAAGAAATTATTTTGTAAGATTAGTCTGTCCCAGGATCAGGAGTACTCTAAACATGATGGGCTCATGAACTGAACCCACCATCATGTAGTATTTTATCAGTTGTTCTTTCGTAGAAGATGTAACCAAAGATAAGTACTATTCAGTAACTAGTGAGTAGCAATAACAAGAAGAATAGTTAAGCATCAAACATAGGTACTTTTGACTAAAGTATATACCCCATCAACTTAGTTCACTTTCAGATGTATCAGTATCAAAAGATGTCTCTGCCAGCTGCTAAATAATGTCAGGAGACTGTACTTTATGCTATCGTGTATGAATACAAAATAAACAAATCTGTGAAGAAAAACAAACAAGTAGTCACTTAGACTACCACTGAATCCTATGCCGGAACATCTAACACTTAATGAATCATCATTTGAAGAAGAAGATATGTCAAGACAGATATTCAAGGCCTAAGAAGAAAAAAAATATTAAGCTTTGAAATAAATGCTCGGGCGAGTATTAGCATATTTCAATGCCTCTCCTGTCAATAT
The DNA here is from genome assembly GCA_900406425.1 of Iberis pinnata. Lineage (NCBI taxonomy): Eukaryota > Viridiplantae > Streptophyta > Magnoliopsida > Brassicales > Brassicaceae > Iberis > Iberis pinnata. The sequence goes on from OVBE01001747.1 coordinate 32,209, forward strand.
ACCAATACTTCCCATTGAAAGTTTGAAGACAATCTGCATGCCTCGTTTCCTTATCTAGATGCAGTATTCACCTACAAATGATGTTTGTTTAGTTGAAATTTTGTACCTTAACTCGATACTGCATCTAGATAAAAATCTAAAACGCAACCAAAATAGCAAAATATTTTGGATGAGTTTGTATGTAGGGTTGAGATGAATATAAACTCATCCCAAATTTTCAAATCTCAAAAATACCGTTATTAAGGCGAAAACGCTAAAACACGTTTTCTTATTAAAAACGCTAAAACACGTTTTCTTATTAAAAACGCATAACCATGTTTTCTAACGAAAAACGCAGAAATGCGTTTTTCAACAAAAATAAAATAAAATAAAAGGTGTTTTTCCACAAAAAACACGGAAGACGCCTTTTTGCGAAAATGTATAACAATGATTTATTTCAAAAAAAAATACGGAAACTAGTTCTCCTCCCAAAAAAAAAAAAAAAAAAAAAAAAAAA